>JAQGBB010000125.1:0-26443 GCA_034691745.1 Prismatolaimus dolichurus
TCGCCATCTGACGTAGATCTACCTCAAAAGAAGAAAACAAGCCACATAATCAATGAACTTCTACATGCAAATAACTTCTTTATTTTTATGAACTCGCAAGTGGGCATGAATCTCGCAATAGTATGTTTGGTGGACCGTGGCTATTCTTGCAAGTTGGCCGTCGACGACTTCGACTTGTGAAGCAAATTGAATCGGCAAAACATGTAATACATCACATCCGCGTGCAAAAAGCAGAAGCCTGGTTTCATGTTTTGACTGATCGATGTAGTAGTTCTGTTCATGTCGTGTAAAGGTATCTCTCGACTTGGTCGTGTCGCTGCCTTGGAAATCGCCATGAAACGTCGAGGAGAAGTGCCAGCAGCAAAGACGAGCGTTCGGCTTCTTCGTCTGCGCCGAATACAGCGCACGACTTCGTCTCAAGTATTCGCCGACAAGTCGAAGAAGAGGAGCTCGGAAAAATTTCAGGTGCCAGCAACAGACGTTAAAAATGAGTGTCAAATTTTTGGCACATATTCTGGATGGATGCTTTATTCTCTCTCAGCGAATGATCGAGATGGCAGTCTCATGGCGTTACATAAGCTTTGGTCAATGATTCCCGACGTGCAGAAGATGACTTTCGACGACGTAACTGAACTGCTAGCGAGAAGCGTCGTTTACGATAACGGTTAGTTGTATGGACGCTCTTTCGTTATTGCTATCTTTTTTCGAACACCTATCGCATTGCATTTTTGCAAACTATTGTAGACGATATCGTGGCGATCAATAAGCCGTATGGTCTTCCGTTCCAACGTACGCGCAGCAAGTGCTGTACAGTACATGCATGCATATTGATGTAACTCTAGCAACAGTACTATTTATTAAGATTAACATTTGTAAGTGCAGCGAACGCACTCTCGTATGACCGAAGCTATCGGTCTAATATTAACGGCAAATAGGCTTTGTCGCCATTTCCATTGCCCGACTTCGTATCACGTGTTCATTCATTCACTTTCGTGCTCGTTCCATAGCCGGTCCCGGAGTCCGCCTGTCACTATCGCCTCTCCTTACAAGACTCGGTCACGCTCTCGCGCACAAGTGCGAACGCCTCTACGTCGTGCATCGACTCGACCAGACGACAACAGGTGTTCTTCTACTTTGCCGGTAAACCACAACCGAACCAACAGATTGTTGAGAAATATTTCGGTTTCTTTCGATGATCAACCCACCGGCTGCTGTACTGATTCTCATTTCTCATCATTGTGCTTTTGACACCTTACACTGCCTAGGACTGCACAAAAGGCGAAGGAACTACGCGAGCTTTTCGCCCATCGACAGGCGGTGAAAAAGTACTGGTGCATCGTTAAGGGAGTTCCATCACCGAGTGAAGGTAATGTTCTGACCCTCCGTGCCTACTTCAAGTCAGCAGAACGTTTAAGAAAAAGATTCGTAGAACTGTTCTCGGTCCACTTGGCTTTCTCCAACTCGTAAAACTGCTCCCTCTTTGTGACTTGTGTAGGACTCATCAACATTCCCATAAAGGACGCCAAAGTGGGCTCTCGTTTCAAGGTACAGTACATTACTGTACGTAGTGAAGTGTACTTTGTATGTGCAGTGTAGTTCTTCCACGTGCAGTACGGACTTACAGTTTTGTCATAGGTGGCACATTGTGGCATCTCTTTTGCTCGATTTTCGTTCGAATCGTTTTCCCATTGTCACTTTGCACTTGCAGATGATCCTAGCACCTCTTCGAACATCTGAGAATCGACTCGTCGTTAATCGAAGGCTCGCCGCCGATGAGGCCAGCACCGAAGCGATCACCGATTATCGGACACTTTCTGTTGATCGTTCGAACACCTGCTCGCTCGTTGAATGCAGGGCGCTCACTGGTATGTAGAGCTTAACTATGTAGGTAGATGCACCTAATCTGTTCGCTCGACAGTAATCAACATATTCAGTTCATTATTGTGCGTGTAATAATGTGTACTGTACGTGCGTGATGTAGTTTTTAATCGCTTATCTTCTGGCTGAGTGAGGTGTGAACCATGCTTTTAAGGTGTGAAACATCAGATTCGTGTACATCTCGGCTTCGGTATCAACTGTCCGATTCTCGGCGATCACAAGTACTCCGATTACTTGCGCTACGTTCCGCAGGTGTGGTTTCTTTTACAGTACGCTGCATGCGCTCTCGCCTCTGATTGTTACGTACAGTACTTATGCGACGACCTTGTGTACGTACTGTCTGTCCGTCTGTCACGCGATTGTCTCGAGTTGTGCACATCAAGCAAGCTCAAACCTTTCGGGCTAGATACTCGAGGGCAGATGCAGGGAGCAAATCTAGTAATGTCTTATTGGGTCTCTTTAAAGCGCCAGTTTTGAAGCGCCCAGCACGTCAGTGGCACGTCTCTCTGTTCGGTCGTCTCCAGTTGACGGTTTCGGTGCGTTCGCTTTTGAACATGCTTTTGCTTGCTGTTTCAGCGTCTACCGCCAGAGATTCTTCACTTGCTCGGCATTCGTTCGCAAAAGTCGCGAGAATTGCCACTCTATCTGCACGCCAAAGAGGTAACAGTTCATCCTCTAGTGCAGTGCCGTCTGAGACTCAATGGGATGGATACTGTGCGTGAAGCGTATACGTACTGCAAAGCTCTACGTACTTTATCTGTGCGTGGTTATGTTGTGTATACTTGTGTAGCTCCATCTACCCTCGACAAAGAGCGCCGACCCAACGACGTTCATTAGCGCACCGTAAGTCTCCTTTTCGCGTTTGCTGTGGCTCGTTCGCTCGTCTTCTAGCAAGGTCTGCCTCTTCTAGCCTTCCACACGTCTTCCAGTGGACGATGAAGAAGCTTCGACTTGTCCCGAAGTAGCGCTCAGCGCTCCGAAGTCTACTTTTTCCATTGGTCGTCCGTCTGCGTGCCTTACCGTCTTGACTGTTTCACGTGCTTTTACCCTTTCGCGTATGTTCTTTAGTGCGTGCACTTTAAAGAAGCTGACTGAGCTGTCCGGTGACTTTAATTTGACAATAGCACCACTCTCTAGTCTTGGAGCAGACTGACTGAAGTGGTTCAGACAGGCATGCAGTACAAACATGCAGGTCTACCCTGATCGGAGCTAGATCTTTCCGCTTTGACCGAGCCGACCGACATCGTGCCCGAGCGCTAACATCACCTGCTTTCGTGCACGTTTTGTAGACGCGTTGACAGTGTCCACTAGATGTCCTCCCAGTTTGGCACAGTGGCTTCTGCCAGTTGCTCTTTCGACGGCATACATACTGACACGCTATTGCTTTGCTGGACCAAGCCGCGGTTGATCTTGCACTTTGGCGGTGAGTGGCACCCCTTGGGGAGTGAAAGACAAGTTTGGTTTCAGAATTGCACGTGTGCACTTCCGACGTGAGAAATGATGATTGCACCTGCGAAGAGTGGAGACGTCGGCATTCTAGTGCCGCCACTTTGTCTGGGTCATGGAGGCGGCCGACGTCTTTGTACTCGACCTTACTGACCGGATGCAAAGGCGGCACCGCGCATGATCGCAGCGTCAGACGACTCAGAATGGACTCGTACACGATGTGTGCATTACTCGAGTGCTTGGCGTCGCCCATCTTTCGTCGGGACTTTCTCCGTCGCTGCTTCCTTCGTGACGTCGCTTGCCTCCTCGCTATAAGAACGTTCGATCCGCCGGCGTACCCGCTCGATTACTTATGGTATGCCCGATTAGCGGAGGAAATGGCAACTCTGTGTATAACGTGTACAGTATGTACTGCGTATTCGACACTGTACAGTGCTTTTTTGTGTGCCGCTGTGCCAGAGCGGGCAAAGAGTGTACGTACGGTCGTAATGGGCTGCTTGCTTACACCACATGGCACCTCATCTGTAAACTGCAGGAACTACCGTCTCCTCGCCGTCGTGCACCGCTCACTGCAACTGGAGCAACTCATGTGGTGGTTGTCGACACTGGGTGGCGCATTTTCGGCGCTCGGAGAACAACTCACAGCATTTGTGCGTACAATATGCTTTGTGACCGCTTATTTCCTTTTCTTTCGTGTTTGGTGAACTCAAAACGAAGCCAAACTAAGTGCTGCAACTTTTGAAACTCACTTTCTTCTACCTGTGTACAGTACATAACACGCACTTGCAGATAGTGCAATACGTACAGTACAGTATCTACTGTGCACATGTGCAGACCGATCTTTGTGCTCATGCATGCGTACTTAGGCGCTCAAAGCGAACGCGATCTCGTCGCAGCAACTGCGCGTTGCATTCGCGCTCGGCGACCCCTTACTGGTGGCTCGCTGCAAGCTCTACATCGCGCTCAGTTACATTCAGGTTGGAAAGCTCGCTGCTGCCAAGCAAATCATTCGGTATGTGCACCGAATCGCGGAAAGTTAGTTCTTAATATAGTTTCATTTGGCTGTTGCACCGATGAAGGAAAGCCCAGGGCACGGACACTAGGGAAATGGGGGTCAGTTCCGTTGCCTTTCGTTCTGTGGGTGCTTGTACCGACCAATGTGGTGTCCGGCCTGCATGGTTGAGTGGAGCTGTCGTCTAAGCACCACAAATGGTGTGCCCAAAACCCGAAAGGTCTGCGGGGTTGTGGAGCCGTGGCGGTCCGGAGGGGTTAATGGCAGGTGGACGTCACCCGTGTCTGCCAACTACTACGTTTCGTTTTTCTTCCGTTCGCCTACGATGCATCTGTATTGTGTGAATTTCTCTTCCTTCAGTGCGCAGTTCCGCTATGCGTGCGAGTCGTCGTCGACGTTCCTGCAGAACGCGTGTCGCGGAGTGTGGTCCCGTCTTCGCTACGGGTACGCGCTCGAGCGACGCCGGCACCAGCGGGAGCGGCAAGGAGTTTCGTCTCTGCCAGTGACGTGAGATGACGCGTCGAATGAGCATGAAGAACATCGACACAGTGGCGCCACGTACAGTACGTTACGAAACGATTTGTGTCAACATACAGCGTGTGCGAGCACTTGAATGTGCACTATGTACTGTCTGCATACAGTTTACTACAGATGTTTGCACGCACAGTACGTATTTAGCTAATAGAAATGACTCTCTTCTCTCTCTTTCTCTTTTCCTATTCTTTGCTCACTTGTTTGTTTTCTTCGTTTGTGCCAATAAAGCGGAGCAAAAAGAGTCGTTCGGTTGTGGTCGGAAAACCAACGTTTGCGAAACGTAGTCGACTGTTTAAAGATAGAATCGTGGCAGCGTTTTTCTAATCCTGTTTTAAAGCAAAGCATTCCTCCCTCTCCCTCCGATTTTCGCCAACATTTAGTCTTTTTCATGTGTTCGTGTTTGAATTTACATAAACAACGCTGAGTTCGAATCTTTGGCGTTAAATCCGAATCGGCAACGTTAAATTCAAATGAACGACGTCAAATTCGAGTGAGTTACGTTGAATTCAAATCAGCAACGTTGAATCCGAGAAAGCGACGTCAATTCCAAATGAACGACGTTGAATCCAAAAAAGCGACGTTAATTCCAAGTAAACCACCTTGATTCCGAATAAACGACGTTGAATCCGAAAAAGCGACGTTCAGTCCGAAAAAAACGACGTTGGTCTCAAATGAGCGACGTTGATTCCAAATGAACGACCTTGAATACAAATGAGCGACGTTGAATCCAAATGAGCAACGTTAAACCCAAATGAACAACGTTGAACCCAAATGAGCGACGTTGAATCCAAATAAGCGACGTTGATTCTAAGTAAGCGACGTTGAGTTCAAATAAGCGACGTTGTTTCTAAGTAAGCGACGTTGATTTCAAAAAAGCGACGTCAATTGCAAATGAGCGACGTTGATTTCAAATAAGCGACGGTAATTTTAAGTGAGCAACGTTGGATTCAAATAAACAACGTTGATTTCAAATGAGCGACGTTAATTTTAAGTGAGCGACGTTGATTCTAAGTAAACGACGTTGAGTCCAAGTGAGCGACGTTGATTCTAAGTAGCAACGGTAACTTTAAATGAGCGACGCTTAATTCAAATGAGCGACGTTGATTCCAAGCGAGCGACGTTGATTCTAAATAAGCGATGTTGATTTTAATTGAACGACGTTAATTTCAAATGAGCGACATCAAATCTAAGTCAGCGACGTTGATTTTACGTGAGCGACGTTGAAATTGAATGAGCGACGTTGATTTCAAAGGAGCGACGTTGAATTCAAATGAACAACGTTGATTTCAAATGAGCGACGTTGATTCCAAGTGAGCGACGTTATTTCTAAGTGAGCGACGTTGATTCTAAGTAAACGACGTTGAGTTCAAATAAGCGACGCTGATTCCAAGTGAGCGACGTTGAATCCAAATGAGCGACGTTGATTTCAAATGAACGACGTTAAATCTAAATGAGCGACGTTGATTTTAAATGAGCGACGTCAATTCTAAGTGAGCGACGTTGATTCTGAGTAAACGACGTTGAGTTCAAGTGAGCGACGTTGATTTTAAGTGAGCGGCGGCGGGTTGTGTGCTGTGGGCGGCGGGGGGTATGCGGGGGTTTGCGGGGGTTTATTTACTTGCGTGAGTGGGACTGAAGAACGAACGCAGTGTCTCTGCACCGACGCCCACAAGGGCGCAGTTGAGCTTTGACGCTCGAACCGTGATAGCGAATTTTTGTCATGGTTAAAAGCAACGAGGTGTGGGGTCTAGCCAAGCGCAGACGAAACAGCGAATGCATGGGTTTGCCATTCGCTTCAGCGTTGGAAGGCATGCCTGCTTTTCTGGGTGCAGCCGGTTTCGCGAACGAGTGAATTGCGCAATGCGCAACAGGTCTGATAAATCAGTTGTTTACACGGGGAGCCAAATCCAATTCGTTTCTCTGAACCCAGTATTCAAATCTCAGTGCTCATCTTTGAGCTGATTTATTGTGTTTTTTAGCTAGGTATCGAACGCAAAAAACCGCATTTCAATTGCTTGCTTCTTACTCGAGATTTAAGACTCGAGGCCTGAACTTTACCATTAAATTTACACAGGGAAGCAACTTTCAGATGGTCCCTAGCTTCGAATACCCAACAATAAAAATGCAAACTCGCAGGTACGGTAGTTGAGAGCTACTTATTGCAAACAAGAAGCCTACAGCTGCCAAACGGTTCACATTTATTGGTCTTAATTATGGATTGGAGAACTTTAATAGAAAAACTCACAAATAGTTTAAGCACTTTCACGAGAATTTTGCTTTTTTTATAATTTATAACAAGAACTGAGAAAGTAGAGTTGAGAACCGACAGTGCAACATTCGTCTTGTCTATTATGCCGTGGCACACTCTATTAGCCGGTTGGCACACTCCATTGGCCAGTTGCACACTCCATTGGCCAGTTGCACACTCCATTGGCCAGTTGCACACTCCATTGGCCAGTTGCATACTCCATTGGCCAGTTGCACACTCCATTGGCCAGTAGCTAACTCCATTACCCAGTTGCACACTCCATTGGCCAGTTGCACACTCTATTGGCCAGTTGCACACTCCATTGGCCAGTTGCACACTCCATTGGCCAGTAGCTAACTCCATTAACCAGTTCCACACTCCATTGGCCAGTTGCATACTCCACTGGTCAGTTGCACACTCTACTGGCCGTTGCACACTCCATTGGCCAGTTGGCGCACTCCATTGACGGGTTACTTACAATGCGACCAGGCAAAAAGAGTGCGTACACGCGTGCCACCACTGCCGTGAATGACATGCACATATGACGTCACCATTGGTTTTGGGACATTTTTGGATCCAGGAGCCGAACCAGTCTACCTATCGCGACGAAAAATTCCTATTACCTGCACCGGCATCGACAGAACGTGCTGCGAAAATCTCACTGCTCTCGCGTTTACGGTTCGAGAGGAGGTTGTGACCAAAGTTTGTGACGCGTCACCAGACCAAACCCAATACGGTCCACATGGAATGCGAACCGTAAAAACTTAGCCGAGTGTTTCTTCATATATTATGTCATTCGGAACAGGCAGAAAAAATGAAAGCGTAGTTATTCTATATTTGGGCTGCTGATAAAATTTCCTTTTTTAACGGTTTAATGGTACTCGTTTGTCAGTTGGTTTTTTAGAAAAGTTAAAAACCTTTCACCAAGCAATCCACGGTAGCAGTGTGAAAATGCAGGAAAATATGATTTCGAGTCTACTTTTGAAAACGCGTTTGATCTATTAGACTTCCATCCTATGCACTGCAAATCACACAGTTCATGCGAAATTGAAAACAAAGAGTTGTGACAAATTAGAGGTGAAAGGGCTACTGACACATTAGGCCTGTTGCTGGAAGACAAGATGACCGTGAGAGGCCGTGAGTGGAGGAACGGTTGAAAGCGTGGCGGGAGCCGGTACTACAGAAGAGCGGTCAATCGGGAGGTCTCCAGGCGTGACGAAAGTTTGTCATACGATGACTTCTGAAATAAGTTTCTTGCTTTGATCATTTGTAGTACGACGTCGTACTGCGAATGGCTAAAGTTTCACGCCTGCTCGTGTAAGAGCGCAGAGTCGAGACTCGTGAAGCAGAGAAAACACATAAAGAACGTTCATAAAAATTATTTTCATTACCCGCGTGTAGTTAAAGTCTTGCAGAATGTCCGCTTTTAAAAGCTAGTGACAGCCTAATGCTTCGATCGAATTACATTCCCTATCGTTCGAAAAATTATGTAGAAAGTCAAGGCACGAAATCTCAAATCAACGTACATAATAAAAACGCGACGACGGCTTGCAGTCCTTGTTTCACTGATGATCAGTCAGTGAAGCAGTCCATTTGCTCGCAGCTGTTGCATTGCGGCACGCATGAGTTTTCGATCGAGATCAGCGAGGTCTTGTCTCGTGTTCAACGCGCGAAGATCTCGTCGCATCCTGGAAATGTCGTGGACCAGAATTTTAATCAATTCTTCAAGATGACCGTTTGTTGTAGTTTCTTTGCATCCCTCAACTGCAGAAGCAGCTGCAGGAGCAGTCGCAACAACTTTAGTGAACTTTGGCGCTTCGTTACGCGCGGCAGCTTCAAATGGTAATTTGACGAAAAAAACGAGAATGTGAATCAGCGCGAGAAAGCTGGCACCCAGATAAAGACTCAAATTCCCGCCGAGCGAGCCAATCAATGCAATCAAGTCCATTGTGAGGTACTCCTCGACCATCTGATAGATAAATTTTGTCGACATGAGAATGATCACCGTCGTCGCGTTTAGGCTGTGAGTTTCTGGATCGTACCCCTTCTGAACGTTGTTGATGAAAAAGAACTTCTCGCAGTCCTGATTGAAGCATCGCTGCGAACAGTTCGAGTAATCCTCACTATACTGGGAAAGTGCGGCACGACAGGTTTTGTCGGCATCGTCAAAAGCTCTCAGGGCACAGCTTTGAAGTTTATCGGAAAGTGTGGAATATTGCGGAAGGACCTGACGCGTCAGGGGCATACATTTGCAGGCACTGACGATCGATTCGATGCGACACCACGATTTGCAAGTGGCGCTTGTTCCGGGCCGCGTCTTTCGATCGAAGCAACCTCTTCTTCGAAGATTCACTGATGTGCTCACGGTTTCGAGATTAAACTCAGCTATCTGTTTGTGGTTGTAGATCACAAGGAACGGTGGATCTTCGACGGCAAGATTTCCGCTAAAGTGGAACGTGTTTTGACGCAAATTGAATTTAAAGTAGGTTTTATATAACGACTCTGTGTGAACAGTTATAGTGACCGTGTCGTATGGCGTTCGAAAGCTGAGAGGCGGGTCGTCGTTCCCTCCGAGAGGATAGCATATCGCCTCCTTATTCGCGTCCCGTCCGAAGAAGACGGGCGACGAAAACAGTCGGCAAAAGTTGTACGGCGTGCAATCTATCGATTCGTCGTGAAAGGAAAGATGACACGTGACCATGCGGATCTGGAGCTGGAGGCAGATCATCTCGGCCATGAGGTCCAAAAGCTGGCTAAAGTTCGTCCCCTTTTTGACATACTCTTGGTGGAGCTGTCTAAGTGATTGTCGAGGCCAGTGTCCAGTTTGTTGATGCAACATCGGATGCATCTCGAGCGAGGTGAGGTGGACGAACATTGAGATAGTGAGTGCTAAAAGTGCTACTTCGGTTTCGTTGAAAAGGTCGTTTGAACGTTGCTCTAGCGCATGGTAACCGTCGAGGGCTTTGTTGGTTTCCGTGAGGCTGGTCGAGTTTACAAGCGACGCCAACTGCTTGAGAAGCGTGTCAGCGCGCCGCTGTTCGCTTTCATGAATCTGATCGATTTTTGCCTTCAAGCTGCCGTAAAGATCAGCAGCGGCTTTGACCTGTTCCAGGACGCTGGACACATCTGTTCGATAGTTGTTCTGCAACTGGTCCGAACGTACTTGAACGCACATGACTGCGTTCGGAAAAGTTAGACCGGTGGAGACGTTCGACTCGAAGGAGACCTGACTTGCGGTCGGCTCCGAGAGGAACGTGTTGACGGTTCGCGTCACACTCCATGCGGTTGCGCTCGTGAAACCGAAGAGGACGAGAATCCAGAAGAGTCGCTCGATTTGGAATGACGATATGCGAATGAAGTTGAAGACGCGGATTACGGTAGTGGTTGAAAACTTCTCAAAGTACGTCTCGAAGGTCTTGAAACTGAGCGCCATGATGGTTGGCAGAAGGGCGTAAAATCTTGTCGAAGCTGAAAGTAACGCAGAACAACGGAGATAGCGGAGGGGCACGGAAGCGGCGCGAGTCGAGTCCTCTTATGACCAGATGCAACCAACTCAAACGCGGCAGCTACAGGAAGAAGATATAGAAATCGCTTAGTCAGGTTCCGCTTTCAGACTCCAAACAAGGCTCCGCTTTCTAGATTCCATCTCCGACTGTCAAAACATATTGGCTCCGCCGTTAGTATCGGAGCCTAGTGCTGAGCATGTATGACCAGAAACGCTTGACGTTCGAAAGCCAGAAAATTTTCATCACATAAACCTAAGTAATTTTTTAAAACATGATACACACTAAAAAGCAAAAAATATTTTCAAAGCATCGAATTTCTTTATTTGACAAAACGAATACTTGCGTGGTACATTTCAACTTAGCTGGTTCCTGACTGGCATGATCTATTTCAACCGCGCGACACTGATCTGCACCTGGATAAACATCTCCGGAGTGCACGACAGAAGGATTGGTGTGATGAGCTCTCAAACTTCGCGAATTGGATAGTCTGACGACTGCTCGTGGGCGAGTCGAGCTGATGCTGAAAGACGTCAGCAAAAATTGTATTTTGACCATGCTTATTTTGTTATTATTGACCGGATTTTCTTTTCGTTAGTTTTAAAAACCAAAATTACTAAGCCTTATAAGGAGTACAAAGCCGATAGTGTTTGTAAACTAAAACAGCAGCAAACATCACATTTTAAGGCTGTTGTCACTGTTCTACATTTCTCCAGAACACGAACAGCATCACAATGACAGCGATAAGCGCGACCACGCCGAGCGCAACGTAGAGCACCATTCGGCTCGAACTACCCTCGCAAACGCACTCCTCCTCGACGCGTCCATCGGCCGCGAAGCACTTCCAGTGTTCGAAGCTTTTCGGCTTACATCGCGTCGCGCAAGTTCGTTGAAGTGATCGACACGGGTTCACCACTGCCGAATTCGTGCAGAAGCAGTTCCGTGCTCGAATGTCGCCGAAGCTACTTTCGCAGTCGAACTCGACCGCATGATGACCACACTTCTCGGCGCAGTTCCGTTTGTACTTGTTGCACGCGTTCGTGATGCCCGTTGAGCATTCGCACTTTGAAAGCACCTCGAGAACGCTGCCGTTGAGCGAAAGGCGGCAGGAAAATTCGGCATCCTGGCCGCAGCGTCGTGTACAAAGGTCGTTTCCAGTGTTACACGGTGAGGGGCCGTCGATGCGGTCACGTGACGGGCGAAGCTGCGTCGTGTCGGCGAGCGAGAGATATGCGAGGAAGAGCAGAAATCGCATATTGCTCACATATGGAAATAGCACACCTTTCAAATTGATTTTGGGGGGATTTGACGCGTTTTTGTGTTTTCCAGGTTTAGTCAAACTCAGCCGGATCCGCAAGCAATGCTGACATGTTGGCTGTCCAGCATCCCGCTTTAGCGAACCTTAATTAAAAATAATTTCAGAAATTTTGGATCATTTTAGAAATTAACAAAGAAACATATTTTGTGATATTATAGTGTTTGCAAATAAAAACGAAAATAATAATAGCGAATTTCGCTTTTGATGGAATTATTTTTTTCGCGAAGGAATCTTAGAAATAATCTATCGGATGAGCCCACTCCAAAGGAGAGGCAATGCAATAAGCATGCAAATGGATGTAAATTTATGGGCTCATGAAGAAAATGCTATGTGAAGGGTAAGAATGCCGACACGCGAACCGAATTGTAAGTGCCTATTAATTTTGTCACTTCGAACGGCGATACGCATATTGTCTTGACGTGCGCCTGGCACATGTCAATAAGGTCTGATGGAAGCAAGACCACCGCTGAGCACCTCTGATATATCCAGGCCGGGAGATCTCTCACTAATGTGCTGGAAATTGAAGATGAAGCAAACGTAAAGCAAGGCAAACTGGAATAATGGAAAATGTTTTTAATTTGTCCAACGTATCCAATATTGTTTTGTAAACCAGCGCTCACAAAGCCAGAGAATGTCTCAAAATCAAATAAAAAATTTGTAGTTGACGCTCAATAGCGAAAAAAATAGGGATGTGAAAGATTGAGCGCTAGCGGCTAGATTCTCATCAGTTTATAACTGCAGTTCATCGATGTGTGTGCAACGGACTTTGAAATTCGCCGACCACGTTGCAGAAACATTCTTGCATTACATCAATTTAAGCAAAAACTTTGCAAAAACAGCGTGAACAGTATTTCCGCATTCGCTACGAATCGATGAACGGCTTTTATACGCTAAAATCTATTGAATAAAATCGACTTAGCGTCTATGGCTTCTCAGACTTTTAAAATCCATTTCAGTTTGAACTTACGCCAACTTGAACAGACTCATAATATTGTTTCTTTAAAAAAGCTTTACGACACACTTATTTTATATCAACTTTTTTTACCTTTCCAAGCCATGCGAATAATTTTAAAGTTTTGCTGATGTGAGCAGAATGTGTTGAATGACATGTTCTGCAATATTTTCGATTGATAAAAAATGCAGCCAAAAATTGGTAATCGATTTGCGAAAGAATGTACTCAAAAACAAGTCGGACGTGCCGATGCGTTCTCCCACTTACACGTACGGAACTATTTTGACTTTCAAATATTTCTGCAAAAATAAAAAAGCCTTTCAACGACGCGGTTGTTTCGCTGAAAACTACCAACTCGATTATTTGGAGCAATGCAGCTAAAGCACAGCTTGTGAAGCTAGTACGCTCTTTGGGCTCCAGGCAGGATGCAAAAATGTAAATTTGCAGTCTTTCATAAAAGACCCACAAAATAATTCATTTTTTTTCTTGAATTCCCGTCCACATATTTTCCCATTTTCAGGCGTTAAAATTAGCGTTATGTCAGCAAAAACCGATTCCCTCTCCACGTGGTTTAACATCTTCAGCAGCTACGACTTGTCGAATTTCGATCCATTTGTTATTCGTCAGCTGACGTCCATTGGTGTCTACGTTTTCCACAATTTTTCTTCGATCCACAGTTCTTCACCGTCACAGACACCGCGTTTGTGTTCTGAATCACAGATGAAATTTGCTTTATTGTAGGAATTCTATACCCTATGCTTTCGTCGGTCGTCGATCCACGCGTTCGGTCAGCAAATTGCGTAATAGCTCGACGGGACTTTCGAATTAACTAGACAATAGCGGAAGTTGTTGTTGTTTAAACGCAGTCGACGCGGGTGCAGCTGCATGTGGCCAAGCCGCACGCTCCTGCATAGTTTCACTGCTGTGGACGGACATCAATATTTGCTGAGGGCGAGCGTGTAGCCCCTTTAGTCGAAATGATCGGGTGTTTATGCCAAGATTTTTGAGACAAGAGTATCTTCAACGTATGCGCGCTGCGATGTTATACTAGCAGGCGTCAAAGTGCGAGTCAACACAACAGTAATTGAATTTTAAATTTGTTTGCAAACGAAATCAAAGCTGTCCAACAATGAATCACTTCGATGGATGCGGTCGGCCTGACAGAGGTTTCGCCGAAATAGCGCCTCTGCCAAGTTCGACATCCGGTTCTGGTATGTGAGCAGCACAGTATTTATTGTGCGTTAACTCCTGCGGTTCACCTCAGTCGATTTCTCACTTTGAACTTCACTTACTTAGAAAATATCTGTCATATCAGCCGATTGTCGCAGCTAAAATAATGGCCCGTGCTTTCGTCCTCTTCATCTGTGCCTTCCTTGTCTTTGGGGTTGCGTCGACCAGTGGAGCGTCAGAAACTGGATATGCGTTAAGAGCTGACGGTTCGAGGCCCGTACGAGAGCTTGTCTCTTTATATACCGTGCACCAACTCTGTGGAACAGCGTGCTCTGCAGGAAGGATCAATCCATAAAGAAGCCACGGACATTAGCGGCCCAGTCGGCAGTGAAGTTCTGTCACGTTACAAGCGTCAAGGTCTGCTGCTTCATCCAGCAAAACTGGTCAATCTGTGAACAACAACTGTTTTCTCATTTCTAGGCTGTTGCATGAGGTGCCGTCCAGGGTGCCGTTGTTGTTTGGCCTAAAACGATGTTAGGTCGAATGTGGAGCAAAAAGATGTCGGCGGAACGGACAGAACTGCACGCAGTCGAGAAAGGCGGATAAACTAATAAAGATGCTCATTGCTTGAAAAATGTTTAGCCGTTTATGTGCCGGCAATATGATGGATAAAGTTTGTTAGAAGTGAATACTACGTGCACAAGTAAATCGGCAAAGGCATCGAAGCCGACACCGACACCTCGGGTTATTGGAATTGTACCTGCCGCAGACTGTCAGGGCTCATCCATATATTGACATCATCTAACAATTCACAATTTTTGACTCTCCCGTCAGTCGCTTCGCCACATAAGCATGCGCTATCTTTTACGCGCAGCTTCATTCTTGCACACTTGCATGAGCCATTCTTGCACACGCACTATGCAGCGAAGCATTATTACAACGATGAATCGCCCTTTGCGTAAATCTTTACGTGAGAAACCAACTTTGCCAGGTTCTCCTGTCCCCAATAGTGAACCCCCAATGCCCATCTTCGAAATCCTTAAAGCTATGGACCTAAGGTATTCAATGCAAAAAACCCGATTTCCATCGGTTGCTTTTAGCTCACGATCGACGCATGAGAGTCGAATTTCACCATAAGGAACAAAATTTGAGACGCTCCCTCACCCCAAATGTTGCATCTTCAAGCTCCATCTTCGAAATCGCAGTTACTTTTGACGTTAGGTATATAACGCAAAAACCGAGTCTCAATCGGTTGCTCCTACCTCAAGATAAGTTGTCTACAGACACTTACTCACACGGACAGAGACCATCACAATAGTTTCCACTTACGTGTAAGTGAGACTAATAATTGATATGTCAGTATGTCACTGATGCATATGTAAGCGAAGCCGTTTACTGCTGAATAAATTGCACTTCAATATTTTTTCTCTTTTTTCGTCGAAGTTTAAAATTGTTACAGGAAAACGCTTCACACGACTTTCAAAGTGTATTTTGTTGTCGAAAAGTTTGCTGTAATTTTTTTCTCAGCATGATTTTACTCCCGGAATCCAAATCCGACTATAGCTTGCTCCAAAACTTTCGCAATTTACCGCTGAATCAAAATTATGGGTGATGAAATCACTCGTTAAAAATCGAGTTTTTTACTCATAATCTATGACCGCTCATACTTTTATGCAACGAGACTCTGGCCAGATCGACCTGATGAAGAGCACCTAAGGCACGTGAAGCGTAAATAGGTCGGCTGTGACCAAGCTGCAAAAGCTGAAATTGTTTTTCATTATTCACTGTTCACTTTCTCACACTAAGGCGATGGGAAAGTTCATGAAGAAAATAGCTGGTTTTCATCAAAAGCCTTTCTTTTGCACCTGACGAGATCTGCTGTGCTCGCACATACAAATCTGAAAACTGTCAACCATGTCGAACTCAACAGGAAACGGTAGCTTCTTTGAGACCACCGGCAGCTCCATCACCATCCACAGGGACTTGAACTATCTGATTATCGCAATCGCCGCATTTGCCATGATTTCGAATATCTTCGCCGTCGTCGCGATCGTTCGCAGTGGAGCACTCGCGAAGAACAAATTTCTCTGGCTGATTCTCGTCCTCGCTCTCAACTGCGCCGCCGTCTGCTTCAACGCGATCCTCGGCGGCTTTCCTTATCCGTCCACGGTGGCGACGAACATCGGTTGCTACCTTTTCAATCTTAGCTTCGTTATCTTCGACTTACAGATCGAGTACATTCAGTAAGTACAGATGGTTTCTGAATCAAGCAATCTTCGGTTCTCTTCTGTTTCAGTCGATTCGATTCATTTGCTTTGAATTGATTCAAGTCTATTTTGAATCGATTCCAATCCATTTTAGTCAATTTCGATTCGATCGATTGATTTCAAGTCGATTTTGATTTAATTCGATTTTCGTTTAATATGATTCGATTTGACTCTTAGATCAATTTCCGTTCACTTAGATGCAAGTTTACTTTGGTTTCAGTTGATTCAATTTGATTCGAGTTGATCTTGCCTTGATTTGATTCAAGTTTATTGTGGTTTCATTTGATTCAAGTCGATTTTTGATTCGATTTTATGCCATTTGTTTCAAATAGTTTCGCTTTGATTTCTGATTCGATTTTTTGTTAAATTTGATTTTTGGTTCGATCTTTTGTTCAATTTGCTTCAAGTTGATTTTATTCTTTTATTGAAAATTATGAAGTTTCGACTCCAAAACTTTTAACTCAATCGTCGCTAAAATAATATGCAAATTTATTTGAAAAATATATTAAAATCTGATTTTATATTGCACTAGTCTTGCCATCGCAATCGAGAGATTCTACCTCGTCATTGCCCCGATCCACTACCGCGTCCATGGCGAGAACGCCACCCTCTGGATCATCATCGTCGTCATCGTCGCCTCCGTATTACCCGGTCTTCTCGGCTTTGCGGGCGTTCACAACGCCTTCTCGGTGATGCCCTCCGGGTGTGGCTTCAGCTCGATCGATATGGACTACGCCTTCTTCCTCTACTGGTTCCTCGGCCGAAACGCCGTCTTCGTCCTCTCCGTTGGCATCTACGTTGGAATCCTCGTCGCCGCGGGGATCATCGGTCGGAAGCACAAGGCGGCACCGAACGACGCGGCGGCACAGCAGAAAGTGAAGCGGCAGGGGGCGTTGACGAGGATGGTCGTTATCCTCATCGTCAACTACTGCCTCACGATTGGCACGAGTCGCATTCTGCTTTTGGTCGTCGTTTTCGGAAACTTTCCAGTCGATTCGGCCGCGTATTCGATGCTCGTTTTACTACTGTCACTTTTCGGCGTTCTCAACGGTTTCTTCAACATTTTCATCTTTTTGCTTAAGAGCGACGAGGTGAAGCAGGCGATGAAGAAGCAGGCGAACTCGCTGACGTGCGGTCTATATAGATGCTTGAACAACGAGGTGGAGCCGATCGTTTATAGTACGAAAAGTCATGGGCGTAGCTAGTGACGTTATTGTAGACGAGAAGCCAGTTTCTGTGCAATACCAAACCATTTCCCAACCGAGCAGCCCAACTCGGGTTGTGCATTTGGCTTGACCCGTCCACCCGAACCTTGACGTTGTATTGCCGAACGCGACTCAACTATTAATAGCTCGTTCGACCTGACGGCACACTAGTGGAACAGCTGAAAACCGAAGTGCATTCTGCCTACGACAAATGGCAAAAAACGCGAGCGGAGAAGTTTTTTGAAGTAAGAGTGAAAAAGGAGGCCATGATTTGTCACCGTGTTGCGTTTTCCTCGCTCTCTTGTAGAAAACAAAAAACAAAAAAAGGTTTTTGTTTGGGGCTTGGTCCCCCTCCCTGAATCTCCATGCCATTGGCAAGTTGCTCACACCGTCCGCTAACTTTTGTTGGTTGGGGGATAATCTCAGTTTGACTATACAACTATCCGTAAAGTGGTCTCAATTTGATGCACTACCATCTACATACATTACTTTAGTATGTTTTTGACTTGGTGATTGCAATTTGCGGAATATCTGATTTGCGAACATAACTCGACCCGTCACGTTTCTCAGTAGCATTACGACTACAGTAGTCAGTCGTCGGTCTTATGTTAGAAGCAGTTGCATAATTTTCGGTTTGCTGTCGTGTCGGCGTTGCATTCAAAGTGGAACTGGCCTGTCCCCGTGCAATCGCTCAGGATGAACGGTAGCTGGTAATCGGCGATAGGCTTAGGCACGGCGTGTAGCAAATACTTCCGAATAAAAATTTGATCAAAGCGTAGTCTGGACACTTGCAGCCAGTTGGATCGGTGATTTGGGTCTGGGGTAAGGTTCCCGTTCCGGCGCATGCAGTGTTTGTTATTCGGTAAGCTGTCACTTTGTGCAAACCTGTCCAGAAACTGGTCGTGGTGACGCCGATGCGCTATCTTAGGCTTCAGGTTCGACGCCTGCAGCTCATCAACACGTCGCTTCGATTTAGCCCAACGCTCATGCCCGTTGTCATCACTGCGTTCAATCTGAGCGCGACAGCAATTATTTCGAACTGTACGTCGGATCAGACGTTCCTCGCCGACTGGAAAAATATTCAGGCAGTATATGGAATCGCGTTCAACGGTGCGGTGCTGGCGCTCTACGCGGAACTCGCGATTGTTCTGGTTCTGAGATTTGAGCAGGGACAACGAAAGATGCGGACGACGAAACAGGCAGCGACAGCGCAACGACCGGTTGGTTTTGTAAATGAAGACACACAAACGGCAAAATGACGCTGTGGGCTTAGGTGACTATTTCTATCCCCGCACCGGCCTGTACTCGGGCTATTATCGAACTGTTCCCCGAACATCCGCGGCGAGTTGGACCGCTGCTAGCAAACGGCTAGAGGACCATGATGGCCTATGTGATAGTGTCAGAACTGTGGACTCGTTGTTCGCTAATATGGGTAGCCAGCCATCGCGCAACTGACAAACATTGACTGTTCTGCAGAATGACGCATGTCAAAATTGAACTTAAAAATAACTTGACAGCAAATGCGTCGGATTACCATTTTTTTGCGTTGTCACAAATGTGTGATGAAGAGCGCAACTGCAGTCATCAGCCTCCTCACAGAGCGAAGTTGATTTCATCATTCTCGAATCATCTTAGCAACGCGTACATAGATACAGTCTCTAGCAGCGCAGTAAACACACGTTAAGAGCAACATTCTGAGATTATTGTTCAGGTTGCCGCCGGGCAGCCCCCGTTTGCTCAGTTTGGCGGGCCGCCAGCGACGACGATAATGGCCGTCGAAGCAGAGTTTCCGAGATTCATGGACTTCTCCTTTAATAGCAGCTTTGTACTTGATAGCTCGTATGAATTATGGAATGCTGCTCGCTAAGGAGCGAAGAAAAGGCAAACTGAAACTGAACAGTCGATTATATTCATCGCAATCGATCGAAAATTCGATTACATTCAACTTGGTTGAGAACGCTTTGTAATTTTGAAAAAAAAAAGAAAAAAAATGCGCCAAAAAGAAGAAAAAAAATCAAAAAATGCGCCAAAAAGAAGAAAAAAAAATCAAAAAATGCGCCAAAAAAAATAAAAAAGTAAAATCGATTCGATGAATGAAACTTTGAACGCTTCTCTTTATGTGGCCACGCACAAAAAGTCGCAAATTTGAGCGTTTTTCGGCTAGCGCTGTGCGCTCAGACGCTTTTTGAGCTTATTTAAAAAACGAAGAAAAATATGCTCCGAGCGAAGCGAGCAGCCGAAATTTTTTTAATATTTTGACTCAAAACAGTCGTCGAAACCTCACTGCTGACGAAAAAAAAGGAGAAAAAAGGAGAAAAACAGGAACAAAGTCACTTTTGAAAAAAGGAAAGAAAGAAAAAAGAAGCGTTCACAACCATGATTTAACGAAATTGATTGAAAGTTCCACTATATTCAACGTGATTGATAATCTTCAACGAAACTAATCAAAAAATTGATTATGTTTATCGAGATACACCGTTTTTTCGATGATCTGCGTCGCGATCGATCGAAGATTTGATGCTCTACATTGAGATCGATCGAAGATTCGATGCTTTGCATCGAGATCCATCGAAGATTCGATGCTCTCATCGAGATCGATCGAACATTTTATGCTCTGCATCGAGATTCATCGAAGATTCGTGTATTGTTAGCGGGTTTCATACGTACAAAGATTTGACGATCGAACGAAAAAATTGGTCACGAGTTTGCACAGATTTTGACATTTTGACGTCGAATCTTTGCACGTATGAAACCCGCTTTGTACGCAGCTGTATTGTACACAATACGCTATTGTTCTAAATAGTTAATTAGTAAAGATAATTACGGCTTAATTTCGGATTCGGGGAGGTTGGCATACGACATTAGCGTGAGCTTGCACCCCATCATGTGTATCATCTCTCTAATACAGCGTTATAAGAAAGCTTCACTCAACCATCACGTGACATGTACACGCATTATGTACTACGTATGTACTACTTCACAATGTATCTCAGAGCTTAGCGAGGACGCATCAAAGAAGGCACAACCTCCTTCACATAGAAGTCGTTTAGACGACGCAGTGCGTCTACCCAGTCGTCGCGAAGATCGGTATAAAAAAGACGCAGCACAATCGGCTTTGTCTCACCGTCCATGCCGGAGGCGATGGCGTAGTCGACGAACGACAAGCCTGAGAAACCGAGCTGCGTCAGAACTTGATAATAATGGTCGCTCTTTCTGCTGAGAGCAGGTCCCTGCAAAGTGTTGACAATAGAAAAACCGCTCGGAAACGTATCTGCGACCATTGCATTCCAGGCGAAAAGCGCGGCATTGAACAACTTCTTCGAGGTCTTCACTTCAAGACAACCCCACTCCTCAAGCTCGGGATTGTACACAAGGCGATCGGGCGAAGCGGCCAAATGAGGAAGCGTTGGATTCACTATCGCGCCTACTCTAACTATCGTACGCGTCGCGTGCTACTTTTGGTAAAACTGCACGACGAAAGGTTCAGAATCGATGCCGTGCTTGATCGCCGGCACGAAGCTTAAATCTCGCCGTTCGAACAGACTTTCAACAAACTTCTTGGGGTATTCCGTCGACTGTCTGTTCAAAACGCGTGGTATTCTCGACGCAGTTAGTCTAAACTGTTTTGCTTCAAGCCACTTCTCTGCAGCAGCCTGCTCACTCGTTGCTTTTGCGATGTCGGTCGCTTTCTCTAAGTTAACCGACAATTGATCGCGCAGCTCTTTTGGCAGCAGAGCAAGATCGAAGACGTTGTCGTCGCGCAGCACGGAAACGATGGCAGGCAATTTCGGTAGAGAAATGTCAGTCGCAACAGGCGGACGCTTCTTCGGCAGCACTCCGCCCATCAGCGCCAACAGCGAACCCTGCAGAGCAGGTCCTACCGCTGTTTCGACCGTCGCTCACGAAGCAATGTTTTTGGCATTGGGAAATAGAGCTGAAAGCGGCATTCGTGGATTTATCGCCATTAGCTTATCGCGAAGTCGCTGGACCACGTGTGCGTTGAAGCCAGGCTGATGAGAGGGAATCGCTTTGTATAGAAACGCTGCGATTACCTTTCGCTTCCTCCGTTCAATGAGCACTCACTCAGCTTGAAGCTACCCGAATCTACGAATAAAGTATCGTCCTCTACATGGGTGGATCTGTTAAAAGCCTCGGCCTCTTAAACTGCATTTCACTAGCTGAAATCCGCTCGGTCGGCTTCTTGAGGCAAGGTTTAATCCACTGGCATGACATTGATATAACGGAGGGAGCTTCGATGGCGGATGCACCGTTTGCTTGTTCTACCTGATACTCCGCAATCGCGTACAAAAAACCCATGACGTGAGCGCACGTACCTCCCTGTCCTATAATACCAGCAAAGCCCTTTACTGCATCTAACACAAGTACGCATCAGACTAAAGGATTAATCGGAAAAGTACGATTGTTACTGGTGCGACCATATGTGCTCTGGTATAGATCGGTATATTAGATTTCCTCTGCTTCTGCGTGCGTTTACACTACGCTAAGCTATGACGTCGACTAGCTAGCTGTAGCTAAATCTACCTAGAAACTGACCTGCCTTGCAGAAACCTTTAGCAGCAGTCACCGGCGACTCTTTGCGGCTCAACGAGAACACTAATTGCAGCTGAACAATGCAACTCGTCTCGGACTCGTTCGACGCCTTACGACAAGACACCTTCAGGTAGATAGCATCGTTCAGGCGCGCGGTCCGTACGTCGCCGCAGCTAGCAGCCTCAACTAACGCCGTAGCTTTCTGATTGCTGCCTACAGTCATCACCTTATCGCCCACCGAGAGCGACATCGTCCGCCGCCAATAAGTATCTGCATCGTCTACGGATATCGGCGGTAGGCAGCTGGTATCGGTCGAGAAAATCCTGACGTTGTCGAATAGGGGCCGATCACCTCGGCGGCAGCAGCGGCGAACGAGTAGACGGCAAACGTTGGTTTGATAGCTTCTGCGCCTTGCACTTTCGGTATGTTCCCTCGGCGGTGGGATCGTAAACCTCATCGCGAAGAGCACCCTGAGATACTTCAATCACTTGACTGATCAGCCAAGCTTTCTTGGTCATGCCACCTGGTTCCTGCCTAGACGACATCGTGACCGGCTGCCGCCGACACCGCAAGTACAATCAAGCTCAGCAACTTTCATTTTCTTAACGTCACGGCCGTCTAACGAGGCACCGGGAATGTCGCCTGGAAGTAGCTTAACAAAAGCTGCTGCCTCGCTAATCCTACGCTCGTCGTCACGTGCCTCTCTTTGCTTATCATGATCAATGATCTATAAAGAAGCACAATACAAGCAAATGATGTGTTGGCATTTCTCAGTTTCTTCAAATCACAGTCTTGTGACAAACAGTACAAGAATAGTACAAACACACAGCAGATGGCCAAAGTAAAACAAGCTAACGTATACATAAACAAAAACGCACACCATTCATATGCACAAACCGGTGATGCAAAACATTAATAGACATCTTCCACGAGGCATACTATACTATGATCATGTGAACGTCCACTAACTTTTGGAGATAAGGGTGAGAGGGAGAGCAGATTTTTAGTCCTCGGCAAGAGGCAATACAGCGAATCTTTTTGCTTGTCACCATGAAAAGAGCGACGCTACCTTCGTGGCCAGCAATGGGCTACCAAGCCAAAAGCTTTTTCCTTCGGCCGCAGAAAATCGACAATAAATTTGTTTGCTTTTTCTTTGCATAGAGCTGAACAAACCAAGAATATGACGCACCTTCAAACCCACCAAACATGACGACAAAAATAGTTTTATATCATATCCTCATAAAAATATATTTATATCATACACGTCAGGCGGTTCGAACGTTGAAGAGGCCTTTAAAAAATGCAAGAAAAAGCGAGAAATTACACTTACAATTTTTGCGCTTTTTGTAGAATCGACGACGACGACGAATACATCGAATTTTTACGAATAAAAGAAACAAATGACATTTAATTTCGTTACAAAAATTTTCGCAAAAACTTTTCAGGGCACCCCATTTGAATTATTTTTAATTATAATTAAATATTTCCCAAATAAAAAAGATTTTTTTTAAAGTAAAAATTTTCTTCATTTTTGCTCAGCTCTCTAATGGCCCAGTTCTTATCTGCATTTTCTTCAACGCCAGTCCGTCCGAATGCCACCCACCGGAAACATTTGCACTTCCCATCTGCGCTAAGTTTGTAATTTACGAAAAAAATACACAAAAAGCGAATAATGGACAGTGACAGAGCCACGTTGCGGGGCACATATATCGACGAAAAGCTTATAAGCGCACTGGAAAGTAGCAAGAACTCACACGTCGTAAATATCATACCATTTTAAGCGCTCGTTGCATACATACAGTTTATGAGGTTTCACAACATAGAAAACACGTACACATAAAAAAGCGGATATCGAAGAAGAGATAAGGATTGCGCCCTGCCATGAGCGCACTTTAGCTGAACAAACAACCTCATCGCTTACGTGTGCTGCACACCAAGTGAGATTCTGAAGACAGTTTTTGAGCGCACGAATTAACAAAAAACACAGCCTGTGTACACCGCCAAAAAACTAATAAAGTGCACTTCACATTTTCTTCCAATAACCGTCGATCACGTGACGGCTAGTACACCAATCATAGAACGACGCTACTTTCGACGAATCAAAAGCATTCGTATTACAATTTTGGCCAATCAAAAACGGTTACGTGTTTTTTCAAGTCTAGTCATGTGACGCTAACATTTCTAGCAAATCCGAGTCAGCGCGTAAAAAATGTAGAGTTTTAGACCAATAAACGTGACGAATTGTAAGCTTTTCCTCTAATCCGCACGGCTTATCGAAACAATTTTTTTCCCTACATCACGTGACAAAGTTGGACCAATCGCAAATTACGACCACATCGCGTGACCAATTGGCTATCACGTGACTCCTACTCGTTCAAGCAGGGCTCGTCTCACGTGACAACAGCCTGCTTACAAGATCACACACCCGCTCGAGCCCTTTCCATCGCTGCCACCGCGTCCGCCCGCAGCAGCCACCAGCCGCACAGCATCGGACCGACTGTTCCGCTCGTTGGCGCGCCACATAATTCATTTTCGCAGACGATCTCGGCGAAGAGAACGCTGACGTCTTGCGCGACCTTCGCGGAGAGCTCGACGAACGGGCAGCCCCAAAATTCGACGAGCGCGAGGCCCTTCTCGGATCGCACCTAACCTTGGTGCTGGAGGTTGCACGTGTTGCCGACGAGAAGGATGGCGACATGCTGGGTGTCAGTGACGCGCAAGATCTGGTTGCACACACCCTTGGTGTCGTGTCACGTCTGCTGACAAGTGGTGATCGAGCAAACATCGCGAAACCCTGTCCGTTTATGATGTAAAGGTCGCGCACTAAGGCAAATTACTCGGTACGCATTAGAATAAAACAGCTTTGGCGAGCTAAGAATTCTAGCACCGTTCCTTTTTACCAACAGGGAAAAAATTAGCAATCTTTCAATATAGGGGCGTAGCTCCCGGGGGGGGGGGGGGGCTAGGGGGCTTTAGCCTCCTCCCAGAGGCCGACAAAGTGGCTTGAAAAAAGCAATAGAATATCGATTTTTGGTGGTCGGAGAAAAAATTAACGTGGACCAGCCCCCAAAAATCCCCGACTGAGCTACGCCCCTGCAATACATAACTCAAATTTGTAATAGCGACGCGTTTCGCCGTTGAGCAGCACGGTGCATCGAAAGACATCACAGCCTAAACAGTTTACGTTCTTTGCCACATTTTATTTACTACTAATGAAAATTTTCCAGTTATCAATATTTCGCTGCAACTCCTTTTGCAAACCTGTGTTGTTCGGCAAAGCTCTAGCGTCAATAAAAAACAAAATCACGTCACGGCACCGGAAATCTACTTGAAACTCGTGGAATCAATGAAGAAACAGGAGCGAACCACAAAGGAGAACCGCAAAACAATATTTTCCTTATGGACACTATGTAGTACGTATATGCACATGCGAAAAATTTCTAAACAATTACAACAGGCGCATTCCATTAGTGACGCGGGGGACATTTTTCAAATGTCAGAAAGTCTCATTGTAGCTGTGCGCTAGGAAGGACCAATATTTTTCGCCTATTCTAGGTACCTTAGGCCACTCTCGAAATAGTACAAGTTTGAAGCACACACTATACTTGTAGCTCGAGATTGAGTCAGAAACCTTCCGTGACGCGGGGGACATTTTTTTCATAGCAGTTAGGGGTACCTGTTCGTAAATTTTAAATTTAGTGCTAAGAGCGTGTACATATACGCACAAAATTTGGTACATATACGTAAAATTGAATGCTTTGCAATATGCGCACACTTTCTTCGCTTGGTCTGTCTATATAAGCTTACTAAATGCTAATTCGTGGCAGTGACGCGGGGGACAGATTTCGTGATGCGGGGGACAGCTGCTAAATTCGCATGCATACACGTGCTATTTTCGGTGTTGGTACGCAGACAAGTGAAGCAAACACGTTCATAAACTGTATGTCGCTCATATTCATTATTCACTAGCTTGCTCGCGCGTTACCAGCATTGTTACCGCAGCATCTTCATCACTAGCGTTAGCGTCTTTCAGCGCGTACGTACATGTGAACATCTGCGTGCCAAATTATGAATTCTGTCTCTACTACGGTCCATGTCCTTCTCAGTCGCAACAGCCGTCATTCATCTGCTCGCGGCTGCCTCATGCAGGTAGAACATAGAACTTGTGCGCAAAGCTAAATCGCATTCTGTCCTCGTTCTTCGGCACCACGCGTACGATCGATTCAAGCGCATGATCCTCAACCTTCCTGCCCTTGAAGGCGAACACGCACTGTCCTGGATTATTGCTCTCCTTCGTTCACCAAAGTTCACACTGCACTGCACGGAGAAGCTAATCTATCGTTCTGTCATACCAAAAGC
>JAQGBB010000126.1:0-26253 GCA_034691745.1 Prismatolaimus dolichurus
GGTGAAAATTTTTGGGATTTTTAGCGGCGCGTGTGACTCGGCTCTAAGTGAGGCTTATCAAACAGAGCGCTATTTGGTGCGTTATGATGGCTAGCGTTCATAAATATTTTTATGATTCATTTTCGTTTCAAATTTTAATCAAAGATTTTGAAGTTGTCTCATTTTCTAAATATTAAGCGTATAATTGATTAAAAGCATCAAAATTCTAGAAATGATTTTAGATTTAATTGATTTCAAATTCACACAATATTACAACAGTTCAAGAAAAGCAATACGCTAGATTATTAATTTATTACTATTTCATATTGTGCTAAATAATACGATTAATATTTTGTGTCTCTATTCAAATTATTATTATTGTATTCATATTAATTTAGATATCTAAAATAGTATCTACAAAGTTTTAGAATTTTGCGCTATTATATGATTTTGTGGTTCAAATACATTAACATAACATAAATCATGTTTTTTACATTATTAGAATTTACCAATTCCTCCGGGTCATATTAGAGTCTACAAAGGCAGCTTGGCAGCAACACTGTCACGCGAGTTTGTCCGCTTTCTCTTCGAGAACGACGTCGCGCTACAGTTTTTCGAATGGTCGACGAAAATGCAATTCGCCGAAGAGCACTTTTGGTCAACGCTTGTTCACAACACGCACCTCTTTCCACCAGGTGGCTTTCCCGGAACCTGTCTCCAAGTGTACACATCTCGTGGAAGGCAGCCGGATACTAACTGGTATGAAGTGCAAAAGAAGTGGATTTCGAGGTTTCAAGTGTGGCCCAATCAGGGCGAATGCAAGAGTGGTGAATACCCTAACGAATCCTGCCTCTACGGTGTCGCTGATTTGCCTCAGCTTGCGCGTCGACCCGAACTTGTTGCCCATAAGTTTCGCGTTAGCTTTCAGCCAGCGACGTACGCTTGTATGGAGGAGCTTCATTGTAATCGAACGTATCGGTCCCATCAGTCATTTGCGAACTACCTGAATTATAGCTACTACGAAAATCTTCCGGAAGTGCTCTATCACAAGCTGCAAAATAGATCAAATTATAACTGCTAAACTTGCGAAAACGTTCCGCTCTGCAGCAGTACGAGGTGACACAACGTTTTGGAGGAAGAAATATTTGCTTCAAATTTTGTAGTAAAGTTATCTTAATTGGAGTCTTTCTCTCCATTGTACAGGCAGACGATCTTTTTGACGAGAAGGATATCTGTCACAAACGAGTGCGCATGAGGTAACGAAATTTTTGCTTTGAGCGCACGATGCCTGCGCATGAAATCGTCATGAAACACTAGCTAAAAGTGCTTGCAGCAGACAGTTAAGTTTGTTTGCAAACCAGCCAACAGAGTTGGCCTGTACTTTTGTCGCACATCAAATAGTCGTTGCACAATCGCTTTATCAGCGACCCTGCGCGAATGTGTAACCACCGACACAGGCCAACAACGTCCGCCAGTTCGTAGGCACTTTGTTAGTATTAACACTTAAGAAATCGAGATAAGATTCATGTGTAGCCATGCCTTTTTCTGTTTTAGGCCTTCTATAGCACGCAAGAGTGCATGACATGTGTGCGCCTTGTGTGATAATCGAGCTTCATCCGCTTACAAAACAAGCCTCGAGAGCAAGCGAGCAGTGGGACATTTTGAGCAGTTTTTCAGCTTGCATAACCGAGGTTAGCTGACGCCGAGTGTAACTGTTGGCCTGACATCGTTTATGATAACGGCGTTTAAAGGATTCCATGGACAAATGTCATGCACAGAATTTCAAGATGTCATGCACAGAATTTCATGATGATTCGTTAAGACATTTAACGTTTATGTCTAAATAATTGTTATAACTTTGCCAGTGGATTTAAAACTAAAAAACCGCCAGAACATCAGTGTCAGACGGTGTTAGGATATGTAGAGAAAACTTCAGCCAGTTGGCAAATTGTTCTCGAGTTATGCAAAAACAATTCACAAATTTTGTGCCACTTACGACTATAGCCAAAGACTTTTTCACAGACGGCAACAAAGTGTAAAGTAAGGTTGAGCATGAAATAAACGTTTGGCGAATCCGTCAAGGCATTATCGAGATCTGTATTAAAACCAAGCTAAAATTGCAAGAAAATCGGTCAGCGTGTGATCGATGTATGGCCGAACAGCAAGCTACTAGTTCGACAAAGTCGAAGATTTTAGGCGCACTGGGTCTATCTCAAAACGTTTCAGAAGACTGCGTCAGTTGGTCTAACAAGTAAATCAGCAAAGCCAAAAAGGCCTCCTGCCTTAACGCAAAAAATAAATGACGCTTAGCATGTTTTTTGGCTTTTTCCTCCGGCGCAGGAAGAAGTACAAATCTTCCGCTTGCCCTTACCCAATTCTTCATAATCATCCCAGACTGGGGGTACACGGGCGAAGGCCCCCTGTTCGCACGCTTCGGACAAGTGTACATCTTCGCGATAGCATCCCCCGGTATATCGCGTTCCCCTTAGTTTGCCCGCCCTTTGGATCTCTCTTCGATCTTCCCACTAATTCTTTATCCCAGGTTGGGGATTGCGGGGGCGTAGCATTCCATTTCCGAGTGCTGGAAACGTCAGGGCAAGCAAAAACTAGTATTTTTTAACATAGCGTACTTAATCAGCCATAATACAAGTTTTTACTAAAATCGAAGAGGGGATGGCTCTTAATGTAGAACCGACGCGTGAAGCCATAGAGCAAAAACGCATCGTCCCATTTTAAAATTTTGTACCTAGATTGACTCACCGTGGTCGACTTCCTCAGAAAAACACACTTTTACTAAAATCCGCTCACGCCAAAAAAGTGGATTCTGCGCCTCCAGACCCAAAATTTTGGTAACATTTATGGCACCTAGATACTTTTAGGTAATTGTTCGGGTAATTTGTATGCAAAAACTTTTCAACATTTACTAGCTGCACTTGGGGAAAACTTTTGACGTCAATGGAGGGCATTTTTTAAATTTGGTCCAGGACGGGGCTCCATTCGGCGGAGCGCCCCAAATTATCAACCCTACAAACAACAGATCGTTCTACGGTGCCCCGTATACAAACCACGTTTCATCGCGTTGCTGGCAAACCGGTTTCGTGAGATCACTACGGTACCCGTTTCATCTGAATGTTTGACTTTGGAAGGTAATACAGAAGGATTTGAACATGTCCGAAGCGTCGCGCGTCGCCGGGGTTCCGCTTGCGGCCGTCGACGCTTCTGGAGAACCAATTTTGTGCGATGGTGCACTCTATGGCGTGTGCGCTACGTTTGACTGTCTTTGAAGTGCTAATCTCTTTCGTGTATGCGAAGTGCTGGTCTACGACCCCGCGATAGAACCGTGTTCGCACAGTGCTAGCTCTAAGCTACAGTGGGTGGCACCCTGAGTAGTTTTCCGTATGAAAATTCTGCATCGTTTTCCAAGTTTTGCGGCATAGTCACTTTGAACAGTGTTCAGAACCGATGCTAAACATAGGGGCGCCCGTACGGGGGGGGGGGGGCGCCCCCCTTAACGAAAAAAATTACTGTTTTACTGAGTGTTTGGAAAACTTCGGCCTCCTCAAACCAAACGTCATATGGGCGGGTCCCCCAACCAAAAGTCATATGAGCGCCCCTGAAACAAGGACACATCCGTGTTACCGCAGGACTAGTTCACACGTCACGGTTTGGCATTTATTATTTTTGGTGAAACAAAGTCGTCTCGAAGGTTTACGCAGTAAACATCCAGGTGTGCCAGTTTATAAAATCGGTTCGTCATTCTACTAGTTTTTTGCGTGGCTAGAGCCATCAAAGCATTTGACCGACGCCACCTGTCTTTCCGTGAAAAAGGCATGACTTGTCTGAAATCGTCTGCGGATTTGGACTAAAAAAAGCAGCGAAGCTTTTCAGATTCTTGCTACCAGCAGCTCGATATTTCCGAACTTACACCGGAGGACAAACGGCGAGACCGTTAACATTCTCCGGTTGTCCGACTGGACAGCGAATGTCATCTTTGAACTCTGCTCAATATGAAAATTTTAGCTTTTTTCACGTAGCTAGAAGAGCTTGAAAAATAGAACAATTGTCAGTACCGTATTTCTGGCATCGGCCTTCGTGGTTTAACGCCGGCGTCAGCGTGTATTGCTCATCTGACGCAGGCAAATCGCATCGGTTCGTCCGGCAGATGTAGTTGAAAAACTCCCAGCGATTCTGGAACGTTCGGCCATCACGACTACAGAGCGGACTGTAGCCCCGATTGCCGTAGCCAAACGTCTTGCAGTGGCAGCGTTTGATCGATCGACAACCGACACATTGTGGATCCTCGATGGCCTCGCATTCCTCTGCCCAGCTACACTGACTCTGCGCTGAGTGGCAGGCAGCTAAATTTCAGATATATTTCTGCAAGATTTTAGACATGAGTACAATTTATCGTTCCCTTACGAACGCAAAAACAGCCGCCCGCCGTGAGTACGTAGCCTGGTGGACACCTATTGCAGGTGAACGAACCAATGGTGTTCATGCAAGTGGTGTTGCACGCGTGTTTGCGATCTACAGAAGCAGAGCATAACTCAGCAATCTAACAAACAATTTTTGTTACAAACTTTTAAAATTTTCGGGACAGACTTTAATTTTTCTACAAATATAAAAAATTTATTGACAGCATTTTTAATTTGTTTCCTTAAAATTTAAAAGCAATGTCATACAAAATTTTTAACTTTTTTACCTTACGTTTAATTTTTTTCCATTTTTTAGAAATTTAAAAATATTTTGAAATATTTTTCTTTTAAAAACTTTCTAAAACTTGCTGATTTTTTCTAAATATCACTGTTTTTTACTAAAAGACTTTGAAATCTAATGTATATCATTTTTAATTTTCGAAAAAAATTTTTATTAGGCTTGCAGTGTACCAGACGGATCTGTTCCACAAGAATGCAGGAAGCGACATTCGTCGATGTCTAAAATTTACACTTCCCACTCGAAGGTAGATAATGTCGAGGAAGGCGCGAGAATTACCAGTTACGTTCATAATGCCATTTTCGACTCGAAGTTCCCAACCGCACATTGCTCTGCAGACACCGTTTACGCAGTGGGCATGCTCTGGGCAATGTTGGTTAGTACGACACCATGTCATGCCTGAGTAAAGTACATGAACAAGTAAGCATGCAGAAATATTCCTGCTCTCATCTCACCCTCGCAGAGTTTGCCGGAAGTGTCCTCAACCAGTCGAAACGGTGGCGTTTGACACTCGCACATGAAACCGGGCACAAGATTTTTGCACATGAATTTCCCCGTACAGTTATGACGATAGATGCTGAGCTCTGTGCACTCGTTGATATCTACGGCATTATGGCAAAAAGTGTAACCGTTCTAGATAGCGTACTTTTCCTATTAATATCAGCACAGTTTTTACAAAATAATACAATAAAAAACCATAATATAATAATACAAATAATATTAAAAATAATAATACAAATAATATTAAAAATAATAGTACAAATAATATTAAAAATAATAGTACAAATAATACAATAATATAACACGACTAACATAATGTAAAATAAAATAAAACAAAACAATAACATAAAAATAAACGAAAATACAATACATACACTTAAACTCTGTCAAACTTTTCAATTTCAAAATTGAAATTACTCTTTTGATATTTTTCAATAATTTTTTAAATACTGCAATTTTTTTTTACAAAATAATAAATATTGTTCAAATTGTTTTTTCTTTTGTAGTATTTTGAAAAGTTTTAAAACAGCCATTGATGCAGCACGGTCGGCGTAGTTTCAAACCGCAACGAAGCTAACCGACACATGCGTTTCCACCGCTTCGGCGATATCCGCTCGCACATATGCATCGATAGCTGCCAATCGTGTTCAAGCACGTTTGATTCGGGACATTTTTGCAATCGTCGCGGTGTATCGGATCGTTGCATTCATCGATATCGACGCACGTGTTTGTCGACAGATCGTCTTCAGCGAAACAATCGATAAATCAATATTCAATCGCGTGGTTAGTAGGTATTTACGCTTGTATCCCGGAAAGCATTCGCAGGTAAAACCAGGCGTTTTATCGGTGCAGTTTTCGAACTTCTTGCAACTGTGCAGCCCAAGCTCACATTCGTTGATATCTGCCAACAATCATTTTTACGGAAAACGTCAATCAATTTGCCAAAGCGAAAATTGAAAACCCACTTTGACAGTGATAAGGGTCGCCGTGGATGGGGCCGTACCCTTCGAGACATGCACATGCGTAGCCGCCGGTGCCGCCCAACCGTTGACACAGCGTTGTCACCTTATCACACTTGTTCGTCGTTGGATTACCGCACGGGTTAATTTCTATAATATTTTGTATCTTAAAGCCCAAATTCCAAAATATCTCTTTACCATTGGCAAGTTCTCACAAAGTCGCTTAGCTACAGCTTTGAAAACAAACAAAAAAACAAAAATAAAAAAAAAACGATTGTTTTTCCACAATTCTGGCGTTTTCATTGTGGCTACAAGTTGAACTATTCAACAGTTCTGCTGCAAAATGGCTTTGAAAAAAGTTACCAGCAGTAGAGCAAAAACTTGGGAGCAAGCTTCACAATTTGTAATTAAATCGTCGATCACTTGAACATTTGCAACTCACACATCGGAAACAATTCGGAAACACTCGACAAAAGCCCGCTGGCAAAAATCCTAAATTTACATATTGTCTACCTGCACATAGGAAACCGTTTCCAGTGAAACCAGGCGAACATTTGCACTATACGCAAAGCACAACAATGACCCCGTTTATATTTCTCGATGACGGTATCGTTTTCAGTGAAATTAAGTACCGTGAACGAGCCCTGCGTGTTCAAACACGTTGCATGACAGTCGCATGGATTTGTAGCGCACTCGTCGAAATCTAGTTCGTAAACCAAAAAATGGCCTACGGCGATTTGCTCACTTACGCAGATTTAAGCTACCAGCGCAAGTGTGCGAATCCTGTATGTAATAACCGAGACCGCACACGCAACGATAGTCCCCATCCTCGTTGACGCACGTGTTCCCAGCGCCACAGATAAGCGGCTTCTCCACGCACTCGTCACAATCTGAATTTTGGTATTGCAGTTAGTATTCGATCCACACAGGAAGCCTTGAAGTAGTGCCCCTTTGAACAGACCTTCACAAACGGTGAAATTTGTTCCGTCCTTGTACTTGTAGCCCTTATTGCAAACGCAACGATCTACAAGGTGGAATAGATGAATTTGTGACAGCAATACACAGATAAAAAGTTATTGATTTATTGATTGCTAGTTTATCTTTATACGTACAGCTGCCAGGATAGTCGACACACTTCGACATGAGCGGATCGCAGAGGTTATCCGCTGGATTCATGCACTCGTCGACATTTCGGCACGAACCCGGACTTCCGTCCGGACACGAGTGCTCGCAGCCACAGTAGCAACCGTCGTCCCATCCGCGTGCGCAGACGCAGATATAGCTACCTTGCGAATTTGAGCACACCGCGTTCTGATCACAAATTTCCGAACTCATTTTGCATTCGTCGATGTCTGTTCAGGAAAAGGTTTGTTAAATAAAGTCCAAACATCCGGCTTAGTCTATGCGTGCACCAACGCAGTTAGCACCGTCGCCTTGCCAACCCGGTTTGCATTTGCACCGAAACGAGCCAATCGTGTTCTCGCACGTCGCGTAGCTGCTGCACACCGGCTGCGTTTGCTGGTGCTCGGCGAGCACACACTCGTCGATGTCTGGGAAGCATGACACAATAGGGTAACAGTGGACTTATTCCAACCCCGTTTTGGGGTTTTAACCACTGACCACTACAGACGCGACCGCTGCCGAAGAAGCCCCTCTCGCAGGTGCACGTGTAGGAGCCGGGTACGTTTTCGCATCTAGCATGCACGGCGCACTGATGCTTCAAAAGAGGGTTTGTTGTCGTGCACTCATCGACGTCGTTGCATGCAACTTTAGCTTCACCACCGTAGCCGCCGAGACATTGGCAACTAAAAAATGATGCTAATATGGTAACGTAAGGTGCATTTTGATTGGTCGCGTGACATCATTTTTTCTTTTTTCAATTGCGATATGCATGGTATACACACGTGAAACTTCCAGGGAAATTGTTGCATAACGCGTGTCGAGCGCACGGCATTTCGGCACATTCGTCGCGATCTTCAAAGGCCGCCAAAGCTGATAAAATTTTTTGTCGGTTTTCCCTCAAAAAATCTTCCTACCTTTACAAACCCCGCCGTCCATGTAATAACCGAGATCACAGACGCAGTGGAAGCTACCCGGCTCGTTCTTGCACTGCGAGTGCTCCTCGCAGGGGAAGCGAAGGCACTCGTCCACATCCACGCAGTCGCTTGATCCTGCCGCCACCGGGGCATAGCCGATATTGCAGACGCATCGCGCTTCTTTCCCGGTCGCCGAAACCTCAATCTCAATGCAGTGCGAGTTGGCGCCGCAGGTCTTTGCTTTCACTTTACAGTTGTCGAGCTCTAGAAGGAGATTCCTCTAATCCTGAAAGCCGGTTACGGCGATGAAAAAACCTGTTGTCGAAAATACCTCTACAGTAGTATCCAGTTCCAACGTAGTCGTCGAGGCACGTGCACTTGAAGAATGGATCAAGATTTGTGCACTTCGCGTAGAGGCTGCAGTTGTGTCGCATCGTCGTACACTCGTCAATGTCCACACAGTGAGCGGTTGAGTGAGCGTCCTTTCCCTGCTCCTTGTGCATCTGGTATCCGAATCTGCACGTGCACTCTATAAAAGTTTGTGCTTTCTACTTTGTCCAAGAACATGTTCCTGACCGTTTCCGCCCCTCACCGTATCCGCCTTCGAAGTTGCGACATAACGAGGTCCGTGGTTCGCAATCAGTCTTTTCCTTGCATTCGTCGACGTCTACGATGTGCCACTTTGGTATAAAGTCAATTTGCTAGAACTTTTTGAACTGCATACCAAGACATGCTTGACGATCTGGCGTTTGTTCGAAGCCCTGGATGCACGTGCATCTAAAATTCACGGAAACAATTTGCAAACGAAAAGCGCACTCACTATTTACGCTGTTACTCGTAGCTGCCGAAGGTATTCTTGCAAGTGCCTCGCGGTGCACAAAGGGTAAACTTCGAGTCTTTGCACTCGTCGAGGTCTAGGCAAAAAGCCAGAACGCTTTCAGTGGAACGTTCGCACAAAATTGACAAGCGAACCTTCGCAACGATCTTTCCTCCAATCGAGGCCCACCGGACAGATGCACGTGTGAGAGCCGTAAAGATTTAGGCAAGTTGTATTCACCGGGCATGGACTCGTCTTGCACTCATCAATGTCTACGTAAAAACTGCTTTATACCGTGTAGCGCTTTTTCCGAAACACAAACAGAAACAAAAAAAAACACATTTTTGCGACCCTGGCGGAAAAGAAAAAGTATTAAAAAAATTATCCGACCCCTATAGAAACATAAAAAACTGAAGTCTAACAAGTTGGACGTGCCGCTTCGTACGTTCACTACATTACAGATTTTCCAAACTGTAAAAAAAATACACCATACAAAGGTTGTGCGCACCAAATTTCAGCCAAATCCGTCCAGGCATTCTCGAGTTTTGCTCAAAGGCAATATACGGCACCTATGTCACTGCGCATGAAACCATTTATGACAAAACCATCGATGGCCTGAAATTTTCAAAGCACACCGTATGGAGATTGCAAACACGAAACTTCAGCCAAATTTTTCCACGCATTCTAAAGTTATGTCCAAAAATATTTTACGATGTATATCTCAGTGCGCCGGAAACCACTTACGACAGAAACCATCTACTAAATGAAATTTCAAAGCACATCATACGGAGATTGTATAAACCAAATTTTAGCCAACTCCATTTAGGCTTTCTTCACTTATGCTAAAAACATGTCATTTTTTACTTGGAAGTTTACCTACTAGAGCGGCATTCCGTGGGAGTATTAAGCCAAGAGTTCGAACTCTACCGAGTTTTTGCTGCCAAAACTGCTGCCAAAAACGGCACCTCAATCGGTTACTTCTAGCTTGAGATAACCGTACCACAGACGCACAGACGGACGGGCACAGAAATGCCATCGCATAAGGCTCCACTACGTGTTACGTAGTGAGCCTAAAAATCGCTGCTGTCATGCGACCGCTTGAAAAAAACCAGTAAATTTGCCCACCTACCGTCACAGGTTCTGCTCGTCTGATTGAACTTCGAGCCCTCCGGGCAAACACAGGTGAACCAGTGACCGGCGACCAAAACGTCAACGTTAGCACAGGTTGCGAGCGACGGACAGTCGGACATTATGGCGCAATAATCAAGTTCTGAAAACGTCAGTCGGCTTTTAGCCCTAAGCCTCACATGCGCACTTGGAATTGATCTTTTCAAAATTTTTGTTACTTTTACAAAGGATCTTGTGGTCCGGTGCCTTCACAGGGCCGTAAGGTGGTCTACACTTGCACCGGTACGATCCAGGTGTGTTGACGCACTCGGCGTTCTCGTCGCAGGGCTTCATCGCGCACACATCGATTGCTTAAAGAAAAGCAGTTAAAAGCGACCGTATGCTTGTAGGAGCCGGAATTACTCACATGTACAAGTGTAACCGTTTCCGGTGAAACCCATTTTGCACGTGCAGTTGAACACCTTGCTGGAAGTCGACGACGCGTCCGATGAAGCAATGCAAAAGGCGTTTACGTCGCACCTCCCGGGGCACGTTGAGTTGGCTAAACGGTGTCTATACTTTGGATTACGGTAGCAACAGATAGGCGGAGACGTACTGTAACAAATTTGACCATTTCCGAAGTAGCCGGCTAAAAGTAGAACAAAAGCACGGAGAAGCACAAGTCGGCTTTACATGGCGTCATATGACGATGTCCGCTCTGGAATGTATACCCTTGCAAGCGCACATGTAGCCACCAATCGTGTCGGTACAGTTGGCGTTTGGCGAGCACACTTGCTGCAGACACTCGTTGATGTTTCGACATTCCCTTAGCTTGCCGTCCTTATCACGGATAATCTAGGTGACATCACTACCGCAAGCATACATCTTGCATTATCATAGTAATCTCTATCCACTTGTTTACCTCGAAACCGGTTTTCTTACAGACACAGTCATATCCAGGATCTTTATCTAAGACCGTGAAAAGGACACGTTTTTCATTCAACTTTTAGCTCTTCTAAAGTCCTATATCTGCCGGATAACGTAGTACATACATCGTAAAACTCGCCTGGGATGGCTGGTTCACGTACCGACGCATTCGGCATAGAGAGGACATTGATACAAGCCAACGGCGCATTCGTTGTTGTCTGTATAGAATCATAGGTCAAGCAACGAGATAAACCCCAAGCTAATGCTAGATTTTACAGTACAACCCTTACTCGTGCAGCCCATTGGGCCCGTTACGTAGAGCGGCTCTTGACAACGGCAAGCAAAAGAGCCGGGCACGTTGAGGCAAATCTCCGTTTTTCTGTCGCAAGTGTCAGTGCCCGCCTTACACTCGTCAATGTCTGTGAATAGAAAAAGAACGCACAAATATAACAAATCCGAAAATTTGCAATTTAAAATTGAAAAATATGAAAACAAATTTTGGCAATTTTGCTTTGCGCTTTTTAATAGAGTGAAAAAATTTGAATCTTTTTGAAAACAAATCTTTTTGAAGACATGGAGTGATGTAACTGGTAGCTAATGTCTCTTACCAACACATGTTTCACCGTGCATTTTGTAGCCAATAGAGCACTGGCACTCAAATGAACCTGGTGAGTCCAAGCAGACTGAGAGTGGGTCATGACAGGGACGTTCAATCTCGCAAATTCGATATGCTAGAAATGATATGCAATTTTCATGATTCAACTACATATAAAACTAATTGAATGCTACTTACGAACACAGGAGCCGTTCGGAGCCTTGACCCAGCCGTGTCCACACTTGCACTCGTAGCCACCAAACGTGTTGAGACAGACCTCTGGAAGTTTACATAGCTGTCCAGTGCTGCAGTAATCGATCGCTATGAGAAAACAACTTTTTTTCGAAATCACAAGTTTTACAAAGCAGAATCGAGTTTCGAATTTTTTGTTTTCAAATACTAAATTTAAGTATTTTACTGCAACCATATCACAAGAGTCATGCTTACACGAGCAACCAGTTTTCTCGCCACCAGTAAAACCAGCTTTGCAAACGCAGAAGCCCGTCTGATTCGGAAACTGATTGCAATAGGAGTTCTCGATTTTTCTACAGTAATCTTGACCACGACAATCGGAATCCGCTAAAACTCATCGGAAGACAAATTTAGCAAACCAGTCGTTGAGTCGTCTGTTAGCCTTTTCGGAATTCCTAAATGATCGTTAACAAGTCGAATGTACTGATCCTCGAGGGTCACTGACGATAAATGAGTCACTGGGACTTAGATTTACTTGCCACAACCGATGAGAGTTCGGCGGATACTACGACTGTCTGCGTGCACACACGGAGTTTCAGTCAAATCCGTCGACGGAATCGAAAGTTATGACAAAAGCAGTTTAAAACATTTTTGGCATCGATGATCGTGTCATAAGTAGTTTCAGGAGCCGATTTAAGAAATTTTCCGAGCCATTGCCCCATTGTAGATATCTACCAATTTTGTGTTTACTAGCTTGCTTCTTGCGAGCGCTTTCGTGCCTACAGATAGACAGACAGACGGACGGGTTCCATCGCATAAGGCCCACTGACTTCGTCAGTGAACCTAAAAGGAATTGAGAGCACACATTATTAACGTGCTTAAATAACGGTATTTAGATTGCATGGTTTTGGCGTGCACGATTGCGAATTGTTATATCAGTCCCTTTCGGCTAAGATTCCGAAAAGACTAATGTACCTATGCACTCATGGTTGACGGTTGCCATCGTTCCGAGTGGACAGATGCAGTCATAGCCCGGAACCTGGTCAACGCATTTCGCATTTGGTGGGCAAGGGAACGCGTTCGCGCATTCGTTGACATCTAAAGGTCATGTGTGGAAAGGCGAGAGATATCAATCAATAAATCAATATTTTGCTCACTTATGCAATCCATCAGTCCGGCGGCGTTTGCTTCCAGCATAAATCCCTCGGCGCAAACGCATTGCTTGTGCCCGTTGTGGTTGAAGCAGGTTGCCTGTTGAGGACATTCGGTCGATCGACACGACAGCTGATTTGTCGCATTTGCACCACAGTGACAAACGTCTTTTGGACGACACTTTCGTCTATCCTCTTCGTACTCAAAGTTCGGTGGACACCGGCAGGACGCGTAAAAGAAACTGCCGGTTTCGTTGTAGTTAGACATGCACTGAACGTCCGCATCGGTGCCACAACGGTTCACGAGACCGCATGGATTGGCTGAAAATAGATTTTGCAGAATGTCAGGTGACCTATCGAGAACATCACGTGATGTGTAGTTCATGCATACGAAGGCAGTCTTCTTTGCCGAGCAGGTATCCTTCGTCGCATACGCTATGATGAAAAGGAGAAGCATAAGTGGAAGCGTGCGACATTAGAAGTTAGGCAGTTCTTACCAGACTGGCTTGTTCTGCTTTATCTCGCAGTGCTTATGCGCGCCCGCGCAGTTGGTGGCTCGTTTTCTCATCTCTTTCTTGCAGATATCGACAACTAAATCGTCGAAAATGAGAAGAACCTTTTGGAACACACTTGGGATGGGAAAGTTGGTACTAACGTAAGCATTCCACTTTTCCGTCGCCTCTAAAAGATGAAGCGTGTTCGGTAAGCTAATTGTCCCAGCTCCTTAAAGTGCTTCCGTAAAGCGTAATGAAAACGAACCTGTAACCATCTCGACACACGCACTCGTATGTGCCGTAGAAGTTTGTGCAATTAGCGTGTCTTGCACAGGCTTTCGGTAAAGCGCACTCATTTATATCTAAAAAGTAACTAGCATTTATTTAGAAGATTTCGTTTTGTAGCTTTTTACTTTTTTCCTTTTTCGCTTAATTTACTTTTTTCCTTTTTCGCTTAATTTACTTTTTTTCTTTTTCGCTTAATTTACTTTTTTATTTTATTTTAATTTATTTAAAAAAATTTCACTGAAAGCAGTTATGGTTCCCAGCAATTTGGTTGGAAAAATCAGCAACTTTTTAGCGCCTACGACAAAAGTGCGCAAGAATTTTACCGACGCAAGTGCACCACTCTCCATAGGCACAGTTCTTGTCCTTTATAAAGCCCTCCTTGCAAGAACAGTTGAATCCGCCCTCTGTGTTCACGCAGTATTCAGTTTCCTTGGAACAGTTGTGGGCGCCCGTTACGCACTCGTTGATGTCTGCCATGAAAAGGGAAAAACAGTGGGCTTTCCGAGAGTTTTTTAGTGTACACTAAAAACCATACCCAAGCACGAACGGTTGCCAACAGCGTCAAAGCCAGATGGACAGATACAGTCTAAAATAGAGTCCGTAATTTTTAAGCATTTTTTTGAAGACAGGTATTGTCAGTCCGAGAAAAGCGCGTTGCCATTTTTTGTACCATAATATCCAGGCTGGTCTTTGCATAGCATTATCGGATTGCCACAGTCGTAGAGATTCTCCTTGCATTCGTCGATGTCTAAAGCATTCGCTTATCTCGACACGTTATTGATCTGTCCTGCTTCCACGAACGCACTTTGGCACGTCGCGTACATCTTGCGATAGCCCGCAAGACAGTCGCAAACAAATGATCCCATGGTGTTCACACACTTCTCCGTCGCGCCGCAGATGTGCATTGGCCTGTCGGGATCGCATTCGTCGATATCTGAATGATGAATGGGTAGTTAGTTGGAATACACTCATCATTTGTGTGCGCTTTCTTTACCGGCACATTTGCCGTCGATAAGGGTGAAACCAGACTGGCACTCGCAGAAGTACGATCCTAATACGTTATGAGATTATGACAATTGTCGTACTTTCTTGATTAATCCAACCCGGCGGGATTGTTCTATTTTTGCCATTTCGGGCCAACTTTCTTGCAATATAATAATCCCGCAGAAAAATTATTCCAGACGTGCATTGTTTGACTCATTGAAAAGCACTCCACGATTGTTTTAAATGCGTACTCTCTGAGTGTGTAATGAGTACAAAAATTTTCTAAAATCAAAATTTTCCAAATTTTTGAGCAAAAGTGTTGAAATTTCAGCAAAATGGACAAAACTTACCACAAAAGTGTCAATATTTTCTAATTGATTTGGCATGATATAAAAAACATTGTTAACATTGTCAAAATAATTCTTTTTCCCGAATAACCTATCGTGGGTAGGATTAGTCAGGAGGGGGATTTATCAGAAAAATACGATAGGGTTTGCACTTCCTCGTGGCTTGACTTGCCCGGGCCTCCGTTTTTCGGCAAACAAAAAAATGTAGCCAACACCTTCATGCATTGCTGAAACTAACTCCAGTGCTGTCGACGTATTATGTCCCAAAAAGAAAATCGTATATTTTGAATAATAAAACCAAGTTGGAGTAAGAAAACAGAATGTTGAAATACAAAATATCTGGAGAAAGATAAAATTGTGTTCGCTAATTTACTTTTAAAACTGCCGAAAAGTTTTCAAAACGAAAAGATTTTGTCAATTTTAAGCAAACGTTTTTCGCTGGTACAATGGACCCAATAGCGGGGGGGGGGGTCCAAGGGAAAGGCTATGGTGCCGTTGTAGATGAAAGCTCGTAGATAATTTCCACTCACCAACTGTGTTGTTACAGAACGCGTTTTGCCCACAGAGGTTCTTTTGCAACCAGCATTCATTTATATCTACAGCGGAGAACTCATTACTTCTTGACCTTTCATAAAGCTGAATATCGCTTGGTATGAAATGCGTTTTTTCTCTTTTTTCACGAATCGAATTACTGCGTTTTGCGTATTTTCCAAGTGTTTGTTACCTTCACACTTGAGCTCGTACAGCGACTTTGTTTGGAAGCCTGGTCGACATTCACAACTAAAGAAGAAAGGATTGGCATTGGGCAAGACATTGTCGTCGTTTTGATTACAAAAAGCTGCCAGGTGTGTTATGGCATTGCTGGTAGAGATCACAATGCCAACTCGATGGAAACATGCATTCGTCGACATCTAGACAAAATTGGCTAAATTTATCGGTAGTGAACAGTTGATTGATCTTGCGTATACCAACGCATTTGGGTTTTCGTGGATCGTTGCCGATGTTTGTGTCGCGATAACCATCGTTACAGTGACACTGGAAGCCACCCCGAACATTCAAGCAGTAGGAGTTGTTCGGGCACGTAGAAGCATAACGTTCAAGCAGACATTCGTTTATTTCTCAAAAATAAAGCGAAAATGACGTTGTATTTTAAGCGGCAATTTCTGCAGGATTGGGGACCCTATAGAATTCTCCTCACCTTCGCATTTCCCGTTTCTGAGCTCAAAACCCAATTGACACGAGCAGTTATACTTGTTCGGTCCGACATAGCTGCAAATTTGATCGGTGTTGCAAACGGAGCTAACGCACGGATTGATTGCTAAATAGATCATAAAATTAGTATTTTATAGCAGAAGCCATCGATGGCGAAGTTCTGGCACACGGATTTTACATAAGAACTTCAAATTTTTTTTTCGCATAAATGAAGTAAATTATCGAAAACAAATTTGAAAATTCAAACTTTAAAAAAAGTTGTAAAAAATAATAATAAAGTTTGCACAAAAGACTAAGCTAAAAGGGATGTCGATTTTTTAAACTAAAAACATTTCAGAATCGTGTAGTAAGGTATGTGAAAACCGTCACTCAAACTGAACAAGCGCCTGCGAATTTTTAGCGATTTCATGGGCGCTCGGCAGATGAGGAAATTGTGAAAATTCAAATCGACCAACAAATTTCCACAAGCTTACGAATGCAGCCCTTTCTCGCCGCCAGTATTTCGCCGCCGGCTAGCAACCTTCTATCGACACGAACCTCGACCGGCTCCCAAACGTGATTTGCAAAACAGGTACACGAGCAATCCATGTTACAGCAAGTTTGAACGCACTTGCAATCGCTATTCGCGGGGCACTGCATCGTCGAGTCGCAAAAAAACTCAGCTACAAAGCAATGCAAAAATTGCCCATTTTGCCCAACCAGCTAGGTCGAGAAAACTCACAAACGCATTGAGATTCGTTAAGCTGAATTGCCGGCGGCTTGCATTCACATTTGAATCCGAGCGGCGACGTTGGAACAGAAACGCATCTTCCATAATGTCCGCATGGACTAATTTTAGCTTCGCATAGGTTGGTCCCTAAAAATGAGACGTACCCTAGCTCTTATTCCAGTTGGTGCAGAAAATCAGTTTCTTTGCAAGAACAAAACCGGTTTCTTTTGGGGGTAAAAAACAGGTTTTACTCTATAAATCCGTCATTGAGTCAGCAGAGTAAGAATTTTTTGTAGATTCTGCCGAAAAAGAAAAGAACTTGAGTAAAACTACTTTTGCAAGTCACTCTCGTCGGATTGCTGACGTCGGCAATGTCGTAGCCGGGCTTGCAGGTGACGCAAACGTACGAGCCAGCGGTATTCTCACAAATGGTGAACTTGTCGCAATCGTTAGTTGTGTTACACTCGTCGATGTCTGAGAAAAGTTTCCTTCCCTGCTCTATCTGCAAAAAGTTTGTAAAGTGGAAAGTATATGTACCTTCGCAGATTTTCTGCACTCTTCTAAACCCTTCGTAGCACTCGCATGTGAATGAACCATTGCCGTTTACGCAACGTTCGACGTGCACCTTGCACGTGTGAGTGCCCATCTTGCATTCGTCGATATCTGGAGTGGAATGAAAAAAATCCGCAAAAATGAAATAAGAAATTTAAAAAACTCTAAAAATTTGCAAAAAATGAAGCACTTTACAAGTGAGAAAGCGAAACAATAGACAGCAACATACCGGCACACTCGCCGCTGGGCTTGAGTTCAAAACCATCGTTGCAGCTGCAGTAATCTGCAATTCGCGTGGAAGATTCAAAAGCGTACGAGCACAATTTGCTCTAGGGGCTACAGGAAACAGAAACGTTGGCCAAAAAAGTTACGCACAAGAGCCAGGCCTGTTCGTGCAATTTCCGTTAATTAGATCACACGTGACTGGTGAGTTCGTGATCTTCCCTCTAACCATTGCACGGCATTCGTCGATGTCTGCGAGATGAAACAACGAATCACCACGAACTTTGCTTTTGTTCTTCCAAATACCTTCGCAAGTATCTTCAATTACAAATCGAAAGCCGATTTCGCCAGTTCTGTTACGACTTCCATCAAGCGCATGTAGAGCATAACCTAAATTCTGTTTAGGTCTTCCTGCGCCGCGCTCTAGAGGTCCAAATATGTACCTCGAACGCAACCGCATTCGTACGAGCCCTGCGTGTTATAACAGTCCGAATGCATCGGACAAGCGGCCGTTCCTTCACCGCATTCGTTGAGGTCGACGCAAACGACAGGTCTCGACGTTCCGAGAACTTGATAGCCAGCCGCACAACGGCAGGCATAAGATCCGAAGGTGTTCACGCACACCGAGTGTGGACTCATGCAAGCACCCGGTTGCGCACACTCGTCATCATCTAAAATGCGTTTCTTGCCTTGACGTAGAAAACAACATCGGCAATATTTATTCGAAACATCGTTATGCTTGTGTTCCCCATACCACTTTCATGCGCTTTAGTATTTTTCTTTTTTCAAATTAATTTCCCGCTAAGCACTCGTTTTGATCTTTATACAACAGTGTCCTTAAAAGCTAAAAATTATAAATATTTTATACTGAATTAAATTATATTGCATAAAATTTTAAAAATGTAAATAAAGTTGAATTGAATTATACTTAATTAAATTAAAAAATATTTTACATTGAATTGGTTTGAATTGAAATATGCCGAATATTAAATGGAATTTATATTTACATCTATATAGTTTAATATTATAAAGTATTTCACTAAGTTAATTTTTCTTGCTTTTTTCTCTGAATTGAAGCATCTAATCCGTTGTTAAATTCCAAATTAAAACAGATGATTAAATTTTATCTTATTTCAAAACAACAAGTATACGTACAACGCAAGATGTTTCAGCTTGTCCATAATTATAGTGTGACTTTTGTACGCACCGACGCATGTTCCGTTCTTGCCCGCGCCGACAAAGCCCGCTTCGCAGCGGCACTTGAACGGTAGCCCATCGGCGCTCAGATGCGGCACCAGGTCGACGCAGGCGGCGTTCACGTCGCAGTCGTTCAGAATCGGCAGGATGCACTCGTTGACATTGACGCAACACTGCTGTCCGTCGAGCTTGTAGCCCGGTTTGCACTGGCAGAACCACGACATCGACGCTGGCGTCTTGTCGTGTTCGCACGTCTGCGTCAGCACATCGCAGTGGCTGCAGTTGGCAAACTTGATGTAGGCCGGATTCACGCAGTGATTGCGAACGATCGCGTTCTCGAAGACGAAGTCGGGCTTGCATGCGCACGTGTACTCGCCGGCTTTGTTCGTTTTCGAGCAAACCGAGTTCGTCACGTTGCTGCACGGGTCGACAAGGCAGGGGTCGATTTCTGCAGAAGTGTGAATTCACTGATACCAAAGATTTTCCCAATCATGATAAGGGAAAAAATTCGACGCCCCAAAAATTTTTAAGCTTTTTGTTTTTAACTTTTCTATTTTTTATTTGTCGTAAGTTGCCCTCCCAAAAATCAGTTTTCGGAAAAACCTGAAAATATGAAACATTTATCTTTTTGACTAGAACACTGAATGCATATTTCTCATTTTCATAAGTCAAAATTTTATTTTTTATCACTTCAATGTTTATCGTCTTGTTAGGAGGGCAGTACCGAAGATCCCATGATGACACAGTGAAAACATAACTAATTATCACCGATGCAGGATCGTCCATTTCCGTTGTAGCCTGGCTTGCAAGTGCAACTGAAGCTACCCTCAAGCTCTATGCAGATGCCTGCCCTCTTATCACAGTCGTTTAGCGACGCATCGGCGCATTCCTTGCGGTCCTGACAATGCGTCTCGCTGCCAATCTTTGGAATCCAGCCAAGCTGACAGACGCATGTGTAGCCGTTAGCGGTGAGAACGCAGTCCGTGCTTTTCTTGTCGCAGAGATCGCACTTCTTCCTGTCGACTGCAGAAGACGGCAGTGCAAAAGAATGAGGACCAAGGCTTTTACCGGGCACTTACACTCGCAGTTGAAGCCATCGCCGACAAAGCCCGCCGAGCACTTGCAGCTGTAGCTGCCGATAGAGTTGATACAAACGGCGTATCGATGGCAGGCATTCGTTTGAAAGCGTACTTCGGCGCACTCGTCTATTTGCAAGAATGGTCGCGTGACCAATGTCCTCCGACAGGGAGTAAGCTGTTTATACCAACCGATATCTTCACAGTCTCGACTAGTAGATTCACTTCCGGGCAGGGATGCTTTCTTCCTGAATCCGCCCTGCTTGCAATCGCAGATGAAGCTGCCGGGCGTGTTTCTGCATTCCGTGTAATTGCCGCATGCAGTTGGCTCGGCACACTCGTCCGTATCTGTACAAGTGTGGGTGCTTAGCTCGTCAAAGCAGGTAAATTCCAAGTTTTAAAAATCACTCTAGCTGTTCAATCGTTTCTACAATGTGTGAAACGCATCAGAAGAAAAAACCGCAATTTGTGGAAGCCCCGAAGCCGTACAACTAAGCGGAGGACAATTAGGCGAAATTGATCGAGCGAACGACTAGGCCCACCTGTTGGGCGGAAACGTAGGCTTATTGCTTTTTAGGCACAGTAACGTAGTCACTGCGCCTATTGTAATCGGACGTGTCATCGGTGTCGCCGTCAGCACGATAGCGAGCGCAGTAAGCAAGCTACCAATCCAATTTTTTTACTCAAGATACCTTGAAATGCGAGTGCGGAGTGATTAGAAAATTGACCCCGGGTGACTAATACTCGTCGAGCTAGCTCGTCCACAGGGTCCACTTCCACGTGAAAATACAGTTTTCGGCATAACTCGCGAGTGCCTGTACGGCTTTGGCTCAAACTTGGTGAACAGCATCCTCATACAAATTAGATTAAAATTTGTTGTCATCTGTGGTTCTTGTTATCGGTGACTTCAGGCTCACTGACACAAATTTTTAAATTTTTTTGCCCATAACTCGAGAACGCCTTGACGAATTTGGCTGGAATTCGCCAGGTAACATTAGGACACTATGTAAATTAAAGTAAATTGTTATGGGTGATTTTGGTCATTGGTGGTTTCAGACGCACTGGTACAGATTTTCTAACTTGTTTTGCTCATAACTACAAATTGGATGACGGATTTGGTTTAAATTTGGTGGATAACATTCCGGCACAATATATCATACCGAGATTTAAAAAATGATCAGGGAAAGCTTATTATATGGTGCGGTAAACAAAATTTAAAGAATGGAGAATGGTCACAAGTGGTTAATATACACTGTGTCACTGGGCGCCGAGGATCGGTACATCCGACTTGTTATGAAGGCCTAGGCTTAGTGCTTTGGCTTGGGCGCTTTTCCGATTTCAGAGCTGTTTTGTGAGGCCGGAAGCGCGATACAGAATACCCCGAAACTTCGGCCGGCGACGGCGAGCTGGCATGTAAGGGTTTTGAGCACGTCTTTTCGGTTTTGGCTTATTTGGTTATTTAGTTAAGTTTTCTGATTAGGCGTCATAGCTGCTCTGTACGACGTGAAGCGCTGCACAGAATAGCATGAGATTAATCTACAAACTTCGTTCCCACGCAGCCTCAGTTATACATACGGACTTATGTAAACACTGAGTAAGGCAAAACATGTTTGCTACCAAAGAAGGAACATGCCCAAAAATTTATATGGAAAACCCTACTTGTTTTTTTGGCCTAGTTTTCCGCTTTCCCTAATTCTCATCCGCCTAGTTGTTTTTTAATCAGCAAATTTAAATGTGCACACGTGGGAGTAGCCAAATTTTTTGGACAATTACGTGGTTAGAAAATTCAACGTTTCCTGTGTCTTCTTTTATAAAAAAAAAACCAGTAAAATCACTTATACTAGTGTGAAATTTATACCTCCACATAAGTCCGATGGTGTTCCCTTTACACGAGGCTTTCCGCGCCACCCGAAGACACATTGGCATCGATAAGATCCTGTATAAAAATTGATAGCAATTATTTACGAAATCGGAGAACTAAACCGTTAGTAACCTTCGGTATTTATGCAGACTGCGTGCGGCTCACACTGAGCGACGTCCCGGTCACATTCGTTGATGTCTATAATAAATATGTTTATACGTACAAAACACCGAAGTGTAGCTAGGGCTCACCTTTGCAGTAAAATTCGCTTGTGTCATTTTCGTAACCAGGATTACACTGGCTGAAAGTGAAAAACAAGAGTAGTTGGCTCAGTCGGAGACGACGGTTAGGTTTTGAAACGGAATTTCACCCAACTCGGTTTGTGCCACGCAAATTTCTGCTCATGGCCCCAGGTGGTTTTGCTGGGTCTCTTTGGGCACGAAACAGTTTTCAAAATGGTGCCTCGTGTGACACTTTCAAGGACCTCCGTCAGGGCACTAAATGCCCGTATGGTCGCAATAATGTGCTATTCAAACGTAACTTTGATACCCTTTATTTTACCTTATTACCGTACTTTTTCACGTCAGTTTTAAAGAGTTTTCTCGGTGCTTTAAAAAAATTTGCCTCACCATGTGAAACTTCCTAGTGTATTGCTGCAGAAGGAGCGCAAATGACAGTTGTGTCGGCCCGTGGAGCACTCGTTGATGTCTAAGGTATAAAGAAAAGTGGCGCTTCAATGGATGCACACAAGACACAAACATATTCTGCGCTAAAGTACCTTCGCACTGCTTTGTAGCGTTGTTCCAAACAAAGCCCCGCATACAGCTACATACAATTCCGACACTCGTGTAATGACAACGGTATGCATTGCCGTCACAGGTAAGCTTTTCAAAATCTGTTTCGTGCTCTAAAAATCGATAAAATTTTGCATATTGTATGCCCCACAAATCAATATCAGACTATGGTAGATCTATATAGCAGTGCTGCAATGGTTCCCCTACAGTATAAAAGTAAGGTTTATGGCTATCATAGCTACAGTTTTCATGCAGTCAAAATATATGCATGCGCACTTAAACAATTACTTTTTAGAAAAGTAGGAAAACCTGCGAATGTTCATACCGCATTGGTTGTATCCGTCGTCTTTGCTCAGGTTGCAGCGACACCGGTAGCCAACTTTTCTCGATAGATCAAACTCGCAGCGCGCGTTTGCGTTACACGGATTCGGCGTACACAAGTTTACAGCAACACCGTCCAGTGAAAACTCTTCAAGCAAAGGGATAATTTTTTTCGATTTTTTGTCTGATGAGATAGGTGAACGCTTTTCGTCTTTTCGCTCTTTACCGGTGCTCATGATGGAAGCCATGTTGATAGACGCTACTGAATTGTCACCATCACCTGCGCTCTGAACATACGAGGAATAGGCTAGTGATAGCGTTATCCACAAACACAATATTGTTGACATGGTGTCGCGTAGAGGAAAGGCTTTGTGTACGACGGGTTTGTTCAAGTCCTGCAGGTGACTGTATTCACTTACAAAAATTTGCATTAGGCTCAAGAAAAGAAAGAGCTTTTGACTTCTCATTGTCGGCGAGTAGAAAGTATGTGATTTTACATAAAATCTAATGTCCCAAGCTTTCAGAAAGAGAAAAAATGTGGAAAGTGCCTGTTCAATCGGCATCAACTGCATCTTATCGAGACAGGAAAATTCTACTTCTAAAACGCTCAACTATCAGCTTGAGGTGAGAGGGTTCCGGGGTGGCAATGTCTTTCCCGCAAGTCCATGGTGCCAACTTGATGAATCTCGGTTGAAGTCAAAGAAAAAATATGACGTTTTGAGATATAGGGGTCTTACATTTATTACGTCACGGAAAAAGTTGACTTTTCGCACTTCTCCCTCTATGTCAGAGTTTTTCTATACTTATAACACCTAAAATCATATTCGGCCAGACACTCTTCCTCCACTCCAACCGTGACGTCATAAATATACGGCTCCTATAGTTTCTAGCTGCCAGAAACGATCAGCGAATGCTGACGTGGGTTGAACACATTTTATTTTAGTCGAATGAAGGGCAGACAACTTATCACTCTGGCTTCATTTTAGGTGGCTCCCGATCACAATGACATGCAAAATAATTTAGAATTGGACTAAGCTCAGCTGTAGTCCTCAATGAGGCTGGTCTTTCAAAAGCATTGTTTTAAACACCTTCCAATAATTGTGTTGATATTGTCGGATGCCAGTAAAATTATGTCTGTGTTGAGCTGAAGTTACTAAGCTGGTATTTCTGAAGTACGTAACAAGACAGAAACAACTGTTTTGTACTCTCTAAGCATCGCTCCTTTCGCCCTCGGCAAAAATACGTTTGGTCAAAGTCGACGCCGATTCCAGAGAACCGAAAATGGTGGCAGGTGCAAGTTCACAAATTTTCCTCAGTCCATTCACTATCTTTCCAACCCCCCCTCCGTTCCTTCAGTCTACGTTGCCGTGAATGTCAACCAGGCCCAAGAGTCACTCCTCAACTTTTCAAACGACTCAGTTTGCCCACATTATGGAGCCGACATAAAAAAATGCTTCCTTCTCTCAATTTGGGGTTTCACCTAGTCCGATGGTGCCATTTTCGGCATTTTCGCCCCTCTGATCGCTTATCCTGTCATGAGTGCAACAAACGTGGAGCGTCGCTTTTTCTGCTCACAAACTTCTGTCTTCTCAGAAGACTAATCAGACTGATTACCGCAATTTTGGTGGAATTGCGAAAGTGACCGGCGCGTTTGAACTTTTCGTTACCGCAAAGTTCACCGGCTGGGACCTCGGTTGAACATTCGCGTACGTCTAAGCACCTAACCGCAGGGCATACGAGTCGCGAGGCTATGTCGGAATGGTGATATTCATCGGCGTGTATGGCGGAATGATTCTTGCCTTTGGACTTAATCTACCGAACGTGCTCGCAACCGAAGAGCTCTAGCCTGTTTTGGGATCAGTTTCCAACGTCTTACAACGTCTTTCGCAAATCCTTCTTTATTTAGTCTTGCATATGCGTTAAAATGTTGAAATTTTTTATCAAACACTGTACCAGAGTCACTTTGTGCAAGTTACAACGATAAAAATTTTCTGATTGACACACTAGTGATTTTTTCAGGGATGATTTTGGAACTTTTCCGTTTCCTTCCGTTTCTGGGCAAATCGAAAAAATTCTTTTGCGATTTTTTTCGTTTCCGGCTGGGTTGGAAAAAATATTTTTCCGTTTCCGTTTTACGGTCAAAAACCCCGAAAACAAAAAAGTTTCTTTCAATTTTTTTCTGGAAAAAAACACTATAGAATGCTGAATCGAATTCTCAAAACATGTGTACTTTCAGAGTTTTGCCATTTTTCCCAATAATTGTTAGCGCTTTGGAATTTTCGCTAATTTTCAAGCTGTCTTTTCGCGTAATTTTTTTTCGCTACTTACATTCTGATAAGTGCATAAATTTTTCTGCACTTTTTTCCAGTTGCATTGAATTTTTTTCAATGAAATCGAATTTTCGATAGAGTATGAAAATTTCCGAATCGAAGCGAACTTTAAGTGTATATTTGGAATTTTTGCATAGTTTAAAAAAATTTGCAATCTGGCCCGTATTTCCACACAAATTTCAGCCGTGCAGCACGCTTATTTCGAAATTTACCGTGGCGGCGGACTCACGCTCTGACACACGGACACGTCCCATTGCATAAGGCACACTGACGTGCAGTAGTGAGCCTAAAAAATGCATCAAGCTTTTTGCTAAAATCATGCTTTTGAGATCGTTTTCTAAGAAAAAGACTAACAATTTTAGCCGCGTGAAGACTAATTTTGTTTGTTCTGCGCTAATAAAGTCTTGCTGCGATGTGAATTAAAAGTCAGTTTTTCTAAAAAGGTAAAGTTCCGTTGATCCACCCTGTCATCGATTCGATCGTCACTTGACCGAAAGCTAGCCCATTGTCTCCTTGAAACAACCTCCAAAGGGTTTCTGCCGGCACCGCTCCAGTCAAGAGAACGGTCAATTCTCCCGGACCCCACTCGGCGCACATTTTCGCGTTTTTCACGAACGAAATAGTCTCAATCAACCGGCCGCCATACAAGCAGGAAAAAACCGGTTTTTCTGGAATTTTGCGCAAACATAGTCCCCATAGCAGAGATGGTCGCGGGCCTGCATTTTCCAGGCCCGGCCCGGCCCGAACGTGTTTTTCCCAGCCCTCAGCCCGGCCCGGCCCGAAAATTTTTTTTTCAGCCCTCGGCCCGGCCTGGCCCGGCCCGACCCAAACACAATTCGCAGAATCGCATCCAGCGATCGCACGGGCTTGCCTTTGCGTGCCTTTTTGA
>JAQGBB010000127.1:0-26208 GCA_034691745.1 Prismatolaimus dolichurus
AAGTGGACCGGCGGATCGCCGAAGTGCATCCTGAAAAAAAACGACCAGGCAGTTTAAAAAAAATGTTCTGAAACACTCTGGAGCAGCTTGGAACATTGTGTAGTAGAACAGTCTGGACGTCCGCTGACTTTTGATTTTTGAAGGAGGGAAACAAAGGGAATTAATGTCTTACTAGTTAGCTGTTCTTTTGCTCGGCGCTGCGCGCTGCATGGCAGGATGCAAAAAACAGGTTTCTGAAATTTGACAGAACCGGAATCGAGCAGAGGAAGCAGACCGAGAGGCTAACTGCGACGAGCGGGAGGTTGAGTTGAATGCCACCCGGACAGCTCATCGTTGCTTTGGGAGTACGGCAGACTTTTCACGGATGTTGTTTTGTGTGCTTTTTACAACATTTTTGACGGCGGCGACGCTAGCTTTTTGAAGTTTTGTTGCCGGCAGTTTGGAGAGTTAAAGGAAGTTAGATTTTCAGGGTCTGTACTTCGGCGCATGCGGCGTGCACTTCGGCCTCATCGACGTTTTTTGTGACTCTGAAAGTGTCACGCATTGACTGACATCCTTATTGGATGGAGTCAAAAGATACAAGGAGAACATCGGCTGAAAATGTCGGCGCGAGCGTGAAAACAAGATGGCTTAATATCTTTTAACGCTTATGGCGTAACTGAAAGCTGTACAGCTTTAGAGCTTTGTTATAAAGATACGAAAAGATTAGGAAACAACGAAGCGGCGAAAATAGCTTTTCCATCGTCCACTTAGTTAGACTGTATTGTCTCCATGGCGGAAGAAGCAGAAATTGTCATACGAAAAATTTGAACATATGACCAAATAAGGGCATCCAATAACCAAGCGAGTGCCAACGATTTTGCACGACGTTTATTTGTGCATGTCTTCTTTGACACAAAACATTTTTGCATCCTGCCTGGAGCCCAAAGAGCGTAAGCAAAAGGATAGCTAACTAATCGGACAAAAATCTCCTCCCCCGCCTTTGCCCCCTCTTCCCCCTTCTCCCCCCACTCCTTGCCCTCGAAAGATCGAAAGTTAGCGGACGTCGAGAGGATCATAGTGCGCTAAGTTCCAGACGGTTTGGTGGAACACCATAGTATTCCAGGCTGTTCCAGATGTTCCAGGCTATTCCAAAACATATGGAAAAGTTACCTGTGTATTTTTTGGCGCACGTGGAGGAGGCGTTAGTACATGGTGTCGCGTTTCGTGCGTTGTTTTTTTGCTTCATGATAGGATGCCTTCTCTGCTTTGCCGATTTACTTGTTCAAAGTGCGCCCGCTGCCGTTTACGTTCCCTGTGGCCGCAACGGGTTAGGCTACAAACGGAGAAGTACTGTAGGAAATACGTAATTCACACAGAAGAGCTAAACGTTTGAGCTATTCATCAGTAGCATGCTACGGTGGGTGCTATCGACCGAAAGTGCTACACTTTGTCTATGAAATCGCGAACGATCTGATTCACCGGTTTGCCCGCCGTCTCTGGTATCAGCTGTCAGGACGACCATATTAAACTAAATTAGTAGTTGGCGTAGGAGGGACTACTCTGCAGACATTTGTTTCTGTTTGTAAGTGTGTCTATTGTGCATGACACCCACCGCCAAAGCCGTGCCCGTGCACGTGCCATTCATCACCATCCGAAAGCCAAACAAAATCCGAAAATGCAAATCCATGAGCAACAAGCACATGAGCTCACCCGCCCACCTTCGCAAAAAAAGGCGATCAACGCCTCGGTATTCATTCAGTCTTTGTGTTTGCTTGCCGGCAATAAACAGTTGCAAGGATTTCGAATCGCACGCAATAATCGTTACCGTACTTACGTACGCTGTCCAACGACGTGCACACTCACAACAGGCCGTCCCCGACGAGAAACATCGGGAGAATCTGGCCTGACAGCACGGTCAGAAGAATCCCCTACGTAGTTTCGTAGTCGGTCGTGCCTCCCGTCAACTCGGGCGGAAGGGCGATCACTACACAACGATTTGGAGGTCGACGAACAAAGGTCAAGTACGTCATCCAAATCGCTTTCTACTCAGCGTCGCCTCTTGCTAGCCACTAACGAATGTGTTCGCAGATCCCATTCTAAGCGTTTTGCATAATCATGAAGCGGACGATGAAAGATTCGGACTCCAACATGATTCGTGAGGCATGTTGAGTTTTTGGCAAAGATGGAAACGGCGTCATCGCGGGTAAGAGTTTCCAGCTTTATGACCCACCTGGGTATGCACCTCAGCGAGGAAGAGGTGAACGAGATGCTCGGCGAAATTGACGCAGATGGCGATGTAAGAAACCCACTGAAAAGCACTAGAAGTGAATATCCAGCTTTTTTTAGCTCATATGCGATCTTCAGCTGCTGCTTCGCTTCTATCTAGATCGACTACGAAGAATTCATAAAGATGATGACGGATGCGCCGAGAATCGGTTACGCAAATGTGAAGTCCTCGAAATGCTTACTCAGTTGACTCATTATACATCATTTTATACTTTCTAGTCTGCATTTCGAGCACAGACTGAGTTTTTGTGTTGCATAATAAAAGTGAACGGCGCGTTTCTTCAAAGAAAATAATTTTGCTGCTTTTGTGGCAACAAAGGAAAAGAAAACCCGTCCGCTTTTCCAGAGAGGGAAAATGAAAATTTTAAAATTTTTCATGGGTTGACCAGAAACTAAAAACCAGTCTCGCCGATACCCAAGGCGAGAACCACTGACGAAAACACCTGTGCAACTCTATTCAGAAAACTAGGGTACTACCTTAGTGGTGCAATGCGCACAAGGTCATTCGGTGTACAAATTTACCACCACTATGACGTTCTTAGAGCTATTCACTCCAACATCTTGGCTATAAAGTTGATATTTTGCCTTCGAAAATTTTCGAGTTCCCCGCTGTCGCTTTCCTCTTCAGTTCAACGACAAAGATGAGGATCGCAGATGGTCTGCCAACGGCGATGATCCAAAACGCCTGCATGATATCGAGCGCGGACAGCGTCTTCGTTTCTATCTTGATGTGTTGTCGCGCCCGTTTGATGGCGTCCAGCCCTCTAGCGTCTCTTATTAGCTCAACGGAAAGAAGAAGACCTTTCGCTGCAATTTTATTCAGTTTTCGCTTCACAGGGTCGGCGGGTTTTGAGAAAATCAACGCCGCGGAGAGCATCGAATGGGTGAGCTCCGGTGTCACTTCCAGCTAAGCGATATGTTCGCTGCAGTACATCCCAACGTCGAGGTCATCAAGCAGCGTAAAAAGGCGGACACCAGAGTTCGCCGACTCGGCGACCATTCGACAAAACGTAGCCACATCCGCCACGAGCACCGGCGGGTTCTCATTCAATGCTTCGCGAAGTGCTCGAACGTCCGCACTTGCGGACTTATTAATGAACTCAAAGCGGAAGTCGCTGACACTACTGATGACTAATCGACATCTTCGTTTAGCGACAACGCCTGCGAGAAAAACGAAACTGGGATCGCCGCCCAAGCTGTTGAGCGAGGGCAAAGCCGTCGATGTCATTTTTGCCTAATAGCGACCACAAATGGCGCCAATGTAAATTTCAAGAATCAAAGTGGAAAAGCCAAAAGACAGTCGAAGGCGTCGAAAAGCCATAAAACACTGAAAACACTATCGTGAGAGAGAAAATGAAAAGAGCCCAGAGGGACTCTTCGAAGGGGTGAAATAGAAATGCTCCAAGCGCTTCTGGGCGGTTTCTGTGCTACTCGGAACCTGACGCAAATGAGCTACGAGAGCGTTATTGGATAGGTGTAGAACTCGCTGAGAGCACGAAATCGCGCGCCGGTCATCATTAGGCGGCGATCGAACATATCGTAGGCGTTCGCCAGCTCTGACGCCATGGAGTGGTCATCGTAAACTGTCCCGTCGAACGTTTTTGGCTCCGTCGTTTTTATCTCCTCGTAGCCGAGACGCAGCGCTTCGAGAGCGGGCCTTAGAAGGATGCGAAAGTAGTTGGCACCTTTCGGAAACAAATCGTCGAAAATTTGACCACACCTTGTGCGGCAGCCGATGTGCAGTGTTGCATTTAGCCGTTCCATCGCCATAATCGCAAATAAAAAGTTACGAAAGCCTTATTTTCACATGCTACGTAAAGCACTACATAACAATATTCAGATAAATTTGCCTTCACCAAGAGTTCGCTAACAAAGCCAGATATACTTGGCACATAGGACATTCAGTAAATCTTTGTCTGAATTTCCATTCCAGTCATTCGCTGAAATAGGATACAAACTAGAACAGGGTGACGATTTCCAATTGGAGTTTCTCCTACTTGAATTTCAAGCGTAGACGTGCATCGCATATATTCATTTGATGTGAAAACAGACACTAATTCAAAGCCATCACTATTAAATGACCTCATGTATTCATGGCGACGATTTGTGGTGTGAATGTCAATACCGATTAGTGCGGTGTCTAATCGGTAGCCAATGTGACGTTCGCCGTGAATGACAATAAAATTGCAGAGTTTCCGTTTTGCCTCTACGCCACGATTGGGTCCACCGTATGATCATGTGACCTGGAGAATGTGAAATTCGTAACCACCGTGGTCAATTCCAACGAGAAGCTGTGTTTCGAGCGATTTCGAGCACATTTAGGGTTAATTTTGTCACTTTTTGTAAACAATTCCGAAACGTCCATTGCCCTGGTTAATTATGATTTATGCCACTATTGTTACAAACAAGCTCTAATTTTGAAATGATTAGTTGCAAAACCTATGCGTTCTTGTGTCTATTTGTGTTGATGCAACTTCACAGTGTGCCTGTGCTCCGGTTGCAGCATGTCCAGTGATACGTTCTTTTAGTTCGCGACATGCGACAAGCATTTCTGTTCCTCTTGAGAAATGAATTCCACTGCGAGCTGCGGCTGATCGAAAGCAGACACCGTGTCTAAAACAAATTTTCTTTCCTACTTTTAAATTTGACAACAAACGAATTTGAAACACACAGCTGAACAAATTACAGACGGACCTAAAGTGCAGCTCGCAGCAAGAATAACACGTTCGAGAAAGTCACTGCACGATTTCTTTCAAACTTTCGCTCTAATTGCGTCAATTTGCGGACGTATTCCAGCATACAACGTGCTTCATGAGTCGGTAGTCAGGTGGATTCGCTGACGCGTCGTAGCCTGCAATCGAAAGCAAAGCTGCGCTTTGATGCAGTTATATGCAAATCATGTGTGCTTACCGAGCCGCGTCAGCATGGGCGCAATCTGCGCCATGTTCGACACTGTCGCCACTGGAATTTTTCCAAACCACTTCGACAACGAGCTGGTGCTGACTGGCCTCACAAGTCCCTTGGCCTGTACCTCAAACCTGGAAGCGAGATATTTTACTGCAGCAGCAAATAGGAAAAAATCTAGTTGAGCAATCATGCGTTTCTGCCCCCGCATTCGAGACAATTTTACGGGGGAAATATTTAAAAACAAACTGCTAGCGATGAACGTGTTACTAATAATTATATTATAACAATACAATATTTATTATGTAATTATGGTAATTGTCGTAAATATAAAATATTACTTAATTAAAATAAAATAATTACAACTATAATTAATTATAACAATATATCATGACAATACATATTACAAATAAATAAGAAGCAATTAAAATAACATGCCTTGCATATAAACGAACGACCCATGTTGAATTCATCCGTGCCTGCGAATGAATTTCAGCGACAAAAGTCGGCCCCTACCTGGAGAGAACGACCTCGCTCCCGACAAATTTTTCGTGCGACAAAACGGCGTCACTCCACGGCACGTCGAGAAATCGCAGAAGCTGCCTCATCGCTTCCTGCGGATGCAGAACGAGCTGTTCGTAGTACATTGGAAAGCATCTCGTCAGGCCCAGCAGCATGCACTGTCCGTGCATGATGTGCATGAATTGATTCCACTGTTCCATAGACCGCGTGAAGTTCATCAGGTCAAATCCTGCGCCGGGTAGGTACCTTGCGATGAGCGAGTGGACGACCGCTCTTCCATCGCGGACCATCAAAACGTACTTCGAGTTTGGAAAGACGTTCGCGAGCCACCACATGTTAACGAGCATTAGCGGATCTTTGTTGCAAAGTCGTTTCGCCGGTGCACCGTGATGTTCGACGAGCTCGAGGATAAAGGCGCCGAGTGCACGCCTCAGAAGGCCCTCTGTGATGCCTGCTGCGTCGTATCGTTCAAGGACCGGCGGTTCTTCGGTATACCTCAGATAGCATTGGAGAATGTGCTGCGCGGCGTGCGTTTCTGGCCCGCATCGAATGTCCTCGTGAGCGTCGAGCATCATACGCATCAGCGTCGTGCCGCTTGAGGGGGTGCCACCGACGAATATTAGCGGCATCTTGCGCCTGCTTTCGAAGTCGTTCGCTATCGGCGGCTCTTGCTGTCGTAGCAGGAGGAAAAGTATTGCAAAAAATTGAACGGCGCATATTAAGGCGAGCATGTAACACTGCACCAAGCGCATGCTCGTATTGAGAATCATCGATGAGCACATGAGTTTTCCGTTGACCGCAGAACTCGATTCCTTGACGAAGAATAAAAAACTTGCAGAATCTTGCACATACATTATTTACTCGTCTTTTTTCCGGAAAGAAAAAATGAATTCTTCGGGGCTTGCAAAAAGGAAACGAAAGGAGAAAGTTTTTTCGGTCTCATGGAAACCGAAAGGAAACGGAAATTTTTCTTTGATAAAGCGAAAAAATTTTCTTTTTCCGTACAGATTAAAATGGAAATTTTGCGAAATTTTGCTGTTAAACTTTTTCGCCTGTCGTTAAACCTTTGTGTTGCTTTTCGTCGCTCGTGATATTGCCTTGCCAGCGTTTGACTGCGAAAACACCATTTGCATTTCATTTTTCATCGTCACTGAAAAATGTTATCAAAGTTTTGGACTTTTGCGGCGGAAGGAAACGGAAAGGGAAAGTATTTGTCCCGGCTTGCCGTAAACGGGGAGAAAATCGAAAAGTTTCGAGGTAGTCGAAAACGGAAAAAAAGAAAAAAGTTAAAATTAGCACGGAGAAACCAATACTTATCGATATTTACGTAACCAGGTGTGAAAAGGCGGAGTCCGGATAAATTACCTATCTCTTACAGATGAATTTGTACGAATGGGAATGTGTGAAAATTCGAATTGGTTTCGTTTACATAAATAATATACGCTTTGCCTTCTTCGACTTCTTTGCCTCTTTCAACTTTTCTGCCCGTGTAGAGCAAATAGCCCCTGAACGACATCTTTTCTATTAGAAACAATCGCTGAGTAATGCTCGTCTTTTCGCTGGCTCAATTTATCAACGTGGATGCCCAACAGTACTGTACGACACACCACACTCGAAAAAACTGTTTGCGCACGCACCTTTGACACTTGCCAGTTAAGAAACAGTGGCCCCAAAGATCGACTTTAATAGCATCCTGTTTCTTTGATAAATAGACCTAAAAATGGTAAAATGCACACGACGCTGAAACTATGTTTTGAGCAGGCACAAGCCGAATCGGTATCCATAAAACGTTAATCAAGATGTCACTAACGCATTCACGCGAGCCTGCGCTTTCGTCACATGACGATCGCAATGTTGGGGCACCGCAAATAACAACGGTTATATTATATAGGGTTGGCAAATCCCCGGGGATTTTTCCGCCGTCCCCAATCCCCCGGGATCCCCGAAAATCCCTCGCCTATTCGCACGTGTAAATCTGACGAAATTTTGGTAGAAAATGCAATTTTTTGTCGTAAAAAATTTCCTCGCTGGCAAATCCCCGGGGATGCCAACCCTATATTATAATAGTGCGATGCAGTTTGCAGACTGCACTTTATGTCCGAGTGAGCGGAGCAAACAGGTGCAAATTTAATTTGCTTTTCGGGCCAAAAAATGAAAAATTAATGCAGAAAGTGGCGATTGAACTTTATACCGCCTTTGCCAAAGCACGATGAAAATGTTCTCTTCTGTTCTCGGATGGCTAAAAAGATGTTACGCAAACAAAATGTGAATACAAACTACTACTGCTGCTGGAAAAGCTTGATGTCGATCGCACCGCTGGAGAGGGCAGACGCCAGAAAAGAGAAACACTTTTTTAAAATCACTATGTTCATCGTCAAAAGTGTGGTTGGTGTTGGTTTCAACTACGGAAACACGTTTCAACGAAGCCCTTGGTCTGGGTGTTGCTGATAAAGTGTATTTTTGAAACCTCGATTTTTCGGAAAACTCATGTCACATACTTTTTCGGTCAACAACCGACAACGCTGCAATTTTTCGTGATTGAGTCTGGTAGAGAGTCAGGGTCGGTCCTGTGGGTTTGCTGGTGAGCGAGCGATGTTCGCAAAATCCGAAAACAGAGATAGGTAAAAACAAGGACGCGAACAAGAGACAAAACACGAGTGGGTGTGCGACAAGTGAAGTGTGAACCATATCAAGAGAAATCTTTGTTTCGAAAGCGCAGTAGGTACCGCATAGTATTCTCGCTTTGCATGTGATGGGCATGAACAGTCTTCTCCACGCACCGACTGGGCAAAAACGCGGAGGTAATAAAAACTAAAATAACGTGTGAATATGCCTCCCAAATGTCGTTTTTCATCCTGTGTTCAGTTGCGCGCCGCGCACACAACAAGAAACCATACCTGATTAAACGATTACCGTTTCCTTCCCCGTGGGCTTTTTACTTGCAGCAGGAGCCAAAATTCGGTTTCATTATTCCATCTCGCCACCTGAACGATCGAGCGTGCGACACTGGTCGTTGACGCAAGGCGTTATTCAAAAATCAAGTGTTTCTATGAAAGTGCCATTCTTGGAGCCATCCCGGTTGTGATCTTTCGTGTTCTTGTGTCCATCCCCGACAGGGCACGCGTTTCGTCAGTCGCCAACTTCAACCAATCAACAAAATGAGCTTCAGAATGCTTGATTTTGTGCTCAATCTTCCTCGTGGCCCTAGAATTTAGCAGCGGGGTCAGCAACAAAAATGCTAATTTTCAACGCTTGCTCGAATATCTAGCTGACTGCTTCAAATTGAACGAATTTCCGTTTGACACTGACGAGTGAAATCGAGCCAAATTTAGCGAAATTTCTTATTTGATATATTTTCAGAAAATAGATGAAAAAGAGCTTGTGTTCCTTGCCGAGATTCCACACTTCCCTCGTGCTCGGTCGTGATCTTTCGGCCCCACAAACTCAGCGACAAAGCACACGACTTCAGAATGAGCGCCTAAAAGTGGACGCACTTACTGTTATGGGGTTAGCAGTTGCGGGGCAAGAAATTTCTGCGGCCGGGGCTCATTGGACGCCCCGGTGGCCCTGGGAGCGCAAAGCACAGAAAAATTGTTTTATGAGGTGTGCAAAAGAAATCAATTTTTCACTCACAAAATTTTTTAATTTTTGATCGAAAAAGTGTGCTTTTTTGCGAAAAAATTTCAATCAAATTTATGATCAATTTCGAGCGGAAAAAAGCTGGTTGGCGGTTGGGGTGGGCAGTTTTAAAATCTTGCTTCCGCCCCGGAGCGCCCCCTCCCCCGGGACCCCGGGCGGGGGCATGCCCCAAGTGCCTACCTTCACGAATTTTCTCTTCGAAATATGCCTACTGCGGCTTTTCAGATATTTTCTGTTCATCAAGTTTATAAGCGGAATCAGATGAAAAACTTTATTAACTGCTTCACTCTCTCGTGCTGACTTTGTTTTCGGCTCGTTCAATAAAACACGAGACTACGGTGTCGTAAAAATGCAAAGATGGTGCAGCTTCGTGCAACATTCAAGCGCGCCACATTCTTGCTGCCGTCGCAAATGACGCGAACTGTATTCTCCGTCGCAATCGGGCGTTGCCGGATCTGGACTTTTGATGATTTATCAACAAATCGGCTGAAGCGTAAATACCATGGCAGAATACCACTTCGAGTCAAACAGGGAACGGCCGTTTTTGAAAAAATAACCGAAAAATTTCGGTTCGGTTAGGGTCAAGCTCAAAACCGATTCGTTTTCTACGCTTTTCGAACCGCAGGTTCTACGCTTTTTTCACAGTTTCATCTACGGTTTCGCCTGCGGTTTTCGCGAACGATTGGACTGGCAGTTAAACTGTCAGCTGCACATCTAATTGTCAGCCTCGTCCGATTCGCCTTCTTTTGATCACCACCCAACACGAAAGAAGGCAAGTGCCAATTCAGCGGGCTTGAAGCGAATGGGTCCTTCTTTCCTTATGCACAGGAAACTACCGCCAGCCCGTCCGGCAGCCCGCCGACTCGTGAGAAGATTTTTCGCAATTTTCCTCCGCGCGCGACTAGTGGTCGCCCGCTCCTCTCCCTCCGTCTCGCCTCACCATATGTGTGTACGCCGACGAACAATGAGCGAACGTTTTGACGAACCGTAGAGGAAGACCCAATCGTAGGCGAAAATTTTGACGAACCGTAGACGAAAGAGTGAAAAAACCGTAGGGCCTACGGTTCGAAAAGCGTAGAAAACGAATCGGTTTTGAGCTTGACCCTTACAATACCCTGCTGAACTCGTGGTTACGGCGATTCCAGATCAGCCGCCTTTTCTGCGTGAAGTCCCAAACGTTTCAAATCCAGACTTGTTTGCACACATGTTATGCAGCTGAACCAAACCACACGATTAGCGAACACCACTACGATGACCACAACTATTTGCCCAGCTATGCTATCCGTCTACCTACCCTCCTTTTGACTCCTTTGTCTCGCTCGTGCAACTGCGCCGCTATCTACTCTGCGATTGTCACGCTTCACGCGCTCACAATTCGTGTCATCGTCAAAAATCCAAGTGACTTCTCCAGAGCCTACTACAAGCTACTGATCAGCCTCGGCATCGCTGAAATAAGCTGCACGTTGAGCTATGGAGTCTGGGACGCCCTCTGCAACGTGATTGGTCACTGTCCGGGCCCACCGATGCTAAACTTTCCCCACACCGCGATCTTTCAGTGGGTCTGCTGGTGTGTCGAATTCGTCACCGATTTCGTGCTCGCCACCGAACGCCTCACGGCGATCTATTTCTGCAATCGATATTGCGTGATCTTCTCGGGCAAGATTCTCTACTTGATAATAGGCTGTGTCTGGCTCATTGCTACCGTCTACGCATCTGCTCTTTACACCATGTGCGTTCCCACATTCTACGAAGGGTCTACTATTTCGATCCAGCTCGACTTTGAAATCACCATTCTCGCGACGTGCCTTGCGTTCTACGTCCTCATCATCGCGTTCATGTTTCACCGGGATGTAAGCCTGTCGAAGAAGGGCGGAAGCACCACGATGCAACGCGCACAACGTTCGTTGATGATCCAAGGCGGTCTGCATTTTTCGATAACCTCGATCAACGATATCATCTTCTTCGGCTATATTCTACCGCACAACTCAAGCGTCCTGCTGATCTACTTCACGAACGTTCTGTTCATCTCGATTTCTCTCGTCAACGCGATACTCGCGATTGCTCTGAATTCGCTGATTCGCGAGAAGCTTTCGAAGCTGATTGGCCGTAAAAATGCAACGGTGGCGCCGGTGATATCGAGCGTTCAGTTGTCGAGGAGGGCAACCAGGCAAAGAATAACACGGCAAAGACGGGATCACGCGCGCCGAATGATAACATTGAACTTGCGGATATTGCGTAATCAGACGCAAAGCAGATGCATTAGACACGCATACGTGCACAAAACGTTGCAATTTTGTCATAAATAGGAACCCTAGAAAAACGCGAAATCTCAGAATTTGGCGAAAAACACGAAAAAACTAAACAATCGCAAATCAAAAACGCGAAAGGTATTTAAAGGTATTTACGCTCCAGAAAAGCGATAACGCGAGCAATCGTCTACGAAACGCTTTACTCTTTGCGCATTAGCCGAGTCCACCGAAAAGCCCGTGTTCAAGCAGAATAGCATATTTTTCAAAGAAACATGACATGCTATATCGTTGTTGGCTCTTCAGCCACAATAAGATTTGTATAGAATTTATCGAAAATTGGCAAAAACGCGAAAAATATTATTTTAGTTCAAATTGCCAGAAAAAAACGCGAAAAATGGCGCGATCGCGTAGTCGCGTTGTCCTAGGGTCCGTATTCATAAGTGACTCATGTTATGTGAATCAAAAAGCTAGAAGCTGGATACGTAAAGCGAACACGTGCAACGTTTTACAGCGAGCCTACAGTTTTACTCCCGTCAAAACTTCCTCCAAAATTGGCATCGCAAAATCGACGTCCTCTTTCGTCAAGCACATCGGCGGCTGGATCGTTAGTACCTGAAAACATATTTTAGTATTAGCTGTTCTAGCTCTCATAATATTAGCTAGCGATTATATCTAGCACGAAGGTGTCCATCATGTTTGGAATCAGTTTTTGCCCGTCTGGCATTTTCTTGACAGGCAGAAAATTCGGATTTCAATCGCGAAATTTTCATACATTGTGCCACTAATCTCCCAAAAGAGAGAAGATACTCACATGATTGTAGAGGCCCTTAGCGCCACAGAGCAGTCCCCTGTCCTTCAATGCTTCGAACATCGGGAAAAATTTCTCGTTGGACAGCGGCACCATTGTCTCCTAGAATGTGCTCGAAATGGATTTAGAAAACTATGAATTCTTCGCGCATGCCTTGTTCTCGACCAGCTCAAGCCCAATCATAAGGCCCTTTCCACGCACGTCACCCACAACAGGCGACGTTTTTCGCAACTTCGCGAGCTTCTCAAGGAAATACGTTCCAACTATTCGTGAATTCTCCTGCAGCCGTTCCTCTTCGATTACCTGCGAATACAATTTTCTTGAGCTAAAGAAGATAGAAGAAAGGGTGATTGTTCTCACTTCGAGGACGGCTTTCGCAGCGGCGCATCCTATCGGATTTCCGCCAAATGTGTTGAAGAACAACGCCTTCGTAAGCGATGCAGCTATTTCGGGTGTTGTCACGACTGCGGCGAATGGGAAACCGTTGGCGATTCCTTTCGCCATGGTCACTGGAAAGCGGCCGTAGGGAGACTTTTAACGTCTCAAACAGTGTCAATGGGAGGATAGGCACTACCTATGTCTGGTTGCACGTCGTGATCTTGAAAATGCCAGAAGCTATCTCCGGTTCGGCCGAAACCTGTTTGGACCTAGTTTATCGCAGCATATCTGTTTCTGAGTCTTCACATCTTCAATGCTTCAAATGTGTTACCTCATCACTAATACAAACACCGCCTCGGTCTCGAGCTTGTTTGAACGCTTTCTTTAGATAGCCTTTTGGAAATTGAACCATGCCACTGACGCCCTGGAGGCGAGGAAACCAAAGTACTCGAAATGTTCAGTGCTCTATCCTCTGACTTAAGATAATTTTAAGCACGAGAACGCAAGCTAAGTTTTTATATCAGCCCAATTTTTCATGTTTTGAACAAAAGCGTCGTTTCAGTTCAAGCCGGTAGTCTATTGTAGTTGCATACCTGCATTGATTCAGCAATGAAGCCGGCGATTCCGGTCTTCGAAACGCACGTTTCTAGCACGTTGTGAACGTCGGCCGCATACTTGTCGCTCGCTTTGCACTGTTCAGGCGTACAATCACAATCTCGGTCTACCTGAATAGTGCAACACGCGAACGCATTCATCCTTTCTACTTTGTGTGCTAATTTCAAAAGTCAAGAGAAAGAGAGAAAAGTATTAGACAAATAAATCGGCAATGCCGAAAAAGCATCATCTTGATATGTAGGTGCCTCGAAAGAGTGAAAATATGTGTCAAAACTTTCTTCCTTCAAGAAAAACGGATGCCAAAAGTCCGGAATGCGTTTTAAGGGTCTTTCACAAAAGACGTCCGGCCGTAGGGAGAGAGGGGAATCGGGACTTTTCAGACATAACGTTAATTTTAACACATGGGAATAGGCGATTTTTGCGGACAAGAGAAGTGGGTAAAAAAATTCAAAAAATTTTCGGACGCTTGTAATGTAGGACCCCTTGGAAGTCGGCTGCCGCTTGTATGAACTTTACGAAAGACGTTTGAACTTTAGAAAAAAGGACAAAAATATTTGGCTATGCCGAGAATCCAAACCTCCGGGCTGGCTGCGTCCAAACCATTAGACTAGGGGGTTAATACTCATAAACGTGAAAAACGTGGAGTATACTAAAAGCGCCACCTGGTGACAACGCACTTTGGAACACAGCTGCTCCAAGGAACGTCGGACAGAGTCGATAATAGGAAAAAGACCATTTGCATATTACGTACATGCGTCTAGGTTTCGAAATTTTTCAAATCAATGAAGTAAAACTAACGTTATTGTTCGGACTAACTCACTCATTCACTGACTGACCGACTGACACGCGATCAGGTCATCTTTACTACGCGCTGCGCGCTCCAGAAGATGCTAAAGCTGTCTTAAAACGATAGAATCCATTAAATTATACGTTCAAAGACCTGGAGTTAATGGATTCTGTCGTCCTAAGACAGAAAGGGCCAAAATAGCTCTACCTGAACCGGTGAATCGCGGCAGTTCTTGCCACCCCACGGTCCGCGATATGGGTCAGGATTCAGAACCTACAAAATGCAGCACAGTTTTAGGTTAATACTGTATAGCAGATATGTTATGAATATTGTTAACCAACCTTCTCAATACTCAGTCCGGTAGGCAGTGATTGCTTACAGTGACCAAGATTGGTGATACCCATTACCAGATTTGTGAGTCCGTGATATGCGCTTCTAAACAGAAAGGCAATGCGCAAATTTAGACTAATAATGAATTGAGAAAGTTCAAATTTTCCACCGACAAAAACACAAACTATCATTGAGTTACAATCAGACATAATCGCCAATATTGTGGTGGAAATTCGTGTCGTAAAACACAGCATAATGGCATTGTACTGCCTAGTCTGAAGATCATATTTGCAGTACGTTTAAAAATCATACATTATTTACGTAAAGAGATACGGAGGGAGGGAGGTCGGACCAATGTGGACAACATGTGTAAGAGATAGTATATACCTAACACAGAAATTTGTGGACAAGGGGGAAGGGCCGTCAAAAAATTCAAATTTTTGCTTTAGGACACGTGAATAGTAAGTGCCCTCTTATGATAAATGTTCCGTCTGTACGTTAGAACAGATTTTCAGTTAACTGAATGCAGAACAGAGTTGCGTTTATTGATAAGTATCGTTTATTCAAGTGCACTTTGTTGCGCGCAGTATACACTTTATAAGAAACTAGTAACGGCCAGCGAGTACTACCCGGTACCCGTATCCGGTACTACCCGCTATCCGGTAACCAGATACCGGGTACTGATAACTGTGGTCGAAAATGAACAGATTTTGTTTAATTTTTATATTTTTTTCTGAATTTTTCTTCGATACTTGTAAACTTTTCAAACTTTTTATGTATTTTTCCCGTAATCTTGGTTTCGAAATTTTGCCGTAAACGCAGAATTCATGTGTGCAGATAGCTGGCACAGGTACGTCTATTGAATCGCAGTTTTTACAGAGCGTCAATTTATGTTTTGCATTCTCCCGAGTCAAACATAATGATCAGCAACAAAATGGCAGCTGGGTGATAAAACGAGAAAAATTTCTTTCTGTATTTATCCCCTCCCATATTCCCTACCCCTATCCCTATGCTAGCCCATTTTTGCCCTCCTTTAGTAGACGATTGCATAAGGACCCAATCACTATTTCGGGTGTCGTGTCAAGGATGATACTCATGGACGTCTCAAGCTGTTTCAGAGTGTTCCACGTCTTTCCGAACATGTTCCAAATTAAAAAAATGTTTTAAAACATTTTCTATGTTTTTCTGGCATATACTTTTGTTAATGTCTTGCATAATTTGTGTAGCAACCACGGAATTGAGAGTTTTTAACACCGGTACCCGGTAGTACCCGATGTTTTCAGTACCTGGTACCCGCTTTAAAGTCAGTACCCACCGGCCGTTAAAAACCAGCCAAAACCTAAAGCTAAGCTGTACGATCCGAAGCCAACTTCTTCAAAGCGAATTGTTCTAAATTTCCCGAAATTTTTGTCTCAGCAGGACATTTAGTCGCTGCAATAAAATATTTACATACGAAAGGCTAAACTTTTGCGAGCGGAGCGGCGCTCAAATAATTAATTTCTGGAAGACTGTGATTCACGAAGTGAGAGACTGTGTGTGATCATTTGAGATTCAAGTCTTACCGTATGCTCACGATATCGTTTCGTCCAGTGTAGAGACGTGCGAGATTTAGGGCCATATCGTTCGCTTCGGAGCCGCTGTTGACGAAGAAGCAGTGCTACACAAAGAACAAATAAAACGTATATAGATGTGCAAAAAACATAAAAGACCAAATGCTATACCTTCAGATTTCCAGGCATTTTTGCTACCAACTTTTCGGCATACTCGACAATTGGACTTGTCAGATAGATGTTGCTTGTATGCCCGAATTTGTCTATCTGCTTCTTTGTAGCTTCAACGACTTTCCTGAAGTAGAAGGTTGAAGATAAAACTTCAAAAAGGTGACTTCATTTCAAGTAAGCATTGACGAAAACGCACGGATGGCAATGACCGACGCTGACCACACAGACGCCCGCGAACAGATCCAGATACCGCTTTCCGGTGTCATCGTAGAGAAATTGACGGTCGCCCTTAACGAGATATACTGGGTTTTGGTAGAAGAGAAGATGTGCCGGCGACAGATACTTCTGGCGAAGATCGATCACCGATTGTTTACTCTAAAACGAAATTCAAACGTCTTTATGTCACATGAGAGTTGCAATGATTTTTTTGCAACAATTCAGAAACAATCTAAACAATCATTTTGATTTCAAAACTTTTAAAACTTTATATCAAATAAATTTTAAAATAAATTTATTCGATTTTAAAGACCCCCTTTTTACAAAGCTCAAAATTCGAAATTCGTTAGCTAAAATTCTATCCACAGTTTATCCGACCCATATCAAATCGCAAGTTAGATTTTTCTTACGGTAAATGCCCGATGTTGAATCTGGGCGCCGAAGTTCGCCAAGAGTTTGACTCTCAAGTTTTGCATCGTGCCTTGAAATAGTATTTTATGCTGCCAAATTGCTCAGTGGGGCGAAAGACACAAATGTGTTTATTTTATACAGTAGCTCAAAGCTTCATGTAGCTAAATGTAGCTAATCGGACGCTTGTTCTGGTTGCAGCTGACGTCAAACACCCTTATCAGTGATAGCTGCGCAAATACACACTGCAGTATGTCCAAAACGAACCAGCAAGATGCACGCATTCACTCACTACCTACAATTTGTAGAGTCGTTTTGTTTGGCTAGCAGAATTCTCGCATCCCGATAAGACATTCTTGAAGCAATATCTATGACGTAACTACCTCTGCTATCTAAGAAAACTAAAGAGATGCCACTGGCTCTTATCTTGGTAGCAGTTGCTATAGTCGGCTACTCTATCTATTGGTACTTGTGGCCAATTATGAAGAATCTACCACCAGAACCAATCTGGAGCGTGCCGTTGATTGGTCACTTTCTGAGCCTAAGCGCCTCCACGCCGCAAGTCGACATGATGCGCTGGTACAAAGAGAAGAAACTACCGGTATACACGCTCCACTTTGGCACCGTACCAATGATCATCGTCAACAGAGTGGACTTGGTGAAAGAAGTGCTGCAGAAGAGAGGCGAAGCGTTTGCAGACAGACCTCAAACGTGGCTATTCGATATAATTGACGGTGGGTTGAAGGCAAATAAATAATAAATAAAGACAAAATTTGCCTGATGTTTTGCTCTCAAATTGTGCAAATCTTTAAAATTTTGACAAATTCATAGGCGGCAAGGGAATCCTAAACACAAGTGGAGAATGCTGGCAAGAACAGCGGCGGTTCACACTTCGCGTCCTCCGCAATTTCGGCGTTGGAAAAGGCCTCATGGAGGAGAAGATCTTGAAGGAGATCGACACCCTTTGCGCTTGGTTTGATGAACAAATTCGCTCATCACCAACAGAAAAAGAAGCGGTCGTCGATCCGGAACTCTCGCTTAAGTACGTCATCGGTAACATCATTTCATCGGTCGCGTTTGGCCGCAGCTTCAAACACGGCGATCCAGTCTACGAGTCGCTCGTACAAACGCTCGAAGATATGTTCCTCTTGTTCGGCAGCGGTCGAATCGCCGCCGTCCAATCGTTCCCAATTTTGCGCCTCTTGAAGTACGTCCCCGGAACGGACATCTTCCGCTACAAGTTTCTCCTGAAGTGTCGAAAGACGCTCGAGAATATGCTTCAGGCGGAGATTGACAGGCACAAAGCAGAGTTTGACGCCGATGCTGAGCCGTCCGATCTCGTCGAGGCGTACTTGAAAGAGATGAAAAAGCGGCAGGCGGATGGAGAAATGGGATTCTTCTCCGAGCGACAACTATGCGGAATCATCGGTACGAAACGCCGGCCGTGCAATAGGTGTAGGACTTTGCACTGCATCCGGCCAAAATTAGGATAAGAGCTTTGAGATATAAACTTTATCTACAATGCGATGTGGTCTATATGGTTAGAAAGATTGTTGCCGGAATAGGTTAGGTAATTATAGAGATCTTTAGAAATGAGTCAAACAGCTTTTCGATTGTCAGAAAGCAATTTTTTAAAATACAACTAAAATGAGGGACAGTGACTTCGTCAGTGGTCCTAAAACGCGTGGGCTTGAACTATCGTAAATTTGCGAATGCTCGTTTGCAATACACACTACGATTTGTGGACGCACATTTTTGATATGAAATTGTTTATTTGGAATGGAAGCAATCTGTCATTCTGCGTTGCGTTTAGCTGCCTAAATTTCTCGGTTTGCTTCAGTTTGCTGCGAACACTTATGCTATAGCGCGCACTTCGCAGCTAGCTCCCTTGACAGGAAAATACATATTTTACAATTTTAGGCGATCTCTTCGCCGCCGGTCTCGAGGCCAGCACAACAACCTTGTACTGGGCACTCCTCTACATGCTTTGGAACCCAGATGTTCAGCGCAAGGTTCGAGAAGAAATATTCGCCGTCGTGGGTCCAAAAAGATCGGTGAAAATCGCCGATCGACTTTCTATGCCGTACACCTCGGCGACCATCATGGAAGTACAGCGCCTCTGCAACGTCACGGACACGACGCTCTTCCATAGTCCCGTCCACGACACCACGCTGAGCGGCTACTCTCTCCCGAAGGGCATCACGATCGTGCCGAACATGTACACCGTGCATATGGACCACGAGACGTTTCCCGACCCCTTTGCTTTCAAGCCTGAACGTTATCAGACGGCAAGTGAGAATGCAAATAAGGCCGAAAATGTGATCCCATTTGGTGCCGGAAAGCGCCTTTGCGCTGGCGAAGGACTCGCAAAGATGGAACTGTTTTTGATTCTTGCGACCCTGGTTCAAAAGTACAAGTTCGACTTCGAAGACGCAAATAATAAGCCGTCGATTGAACCGATCAGGTCGCTGACTCTTGTGCCGAACAAGTTTAGGTGCAGGGTTACGGCTGTTTCTCACGAATAACTTGTGCACAAAAATGCTCGCTAGTAGATTACTTTCTGTATCGAGGGGTATTGTGCATTTATCCTTTTAAGGTGATTGGTCGGTGTTTTGCTGAAATAGCTACTAGCTACATGTTTACACACTATTTTACGTCTCACATGGTGAAAAGATCAAGATAAACGTTTGACATTTTTCTGTTTGACGTCATTAGTAAAATCACTGTCCAGAAGCAAGCTGACGACTGATAAGGAACTTTGCGTGTAGCTTGCGTTGCCTACAAGACTGGGTGAACGTGCGCGATGTAGGTAGCAAAATGAGCAAAGAAACACGCTCCTCAGCTGTAATATCCAAATTAATTTAGGAACATACATAGGTATTTGGGCACATGCATACATAGGCATTTAGGCACAATAACAACAACATGAACATTTAGAGGCTTGAAGCGGTTATAATACAAATGAAAAAATTTTCGTTTTCGTTTGATGATCTCAGGTGCTCACAGTTAGAAGCGGGCGAGCAAGCGATCATACATCTTAACACATGTGAATACGAATTCTAGTGCGTGAAATATGAGCGACTCGAATAAAATATGAAGAATCCGAAACTCTTGCACCAATTCTGCTAGTATTTACCTTATAAATTTAGTTCGATCCCAAAGCGAAAACTGCGCTCAGCTTCCCATTTACAGTAGCGCTGAATACACTAAGTCGCACCATATGTATGCAGAGCAGTGTCGTAGAGTGATAAGAAGGCCATGTACATCGTTAAATATATGTATATTATCAGCACGCTCAAATTTTCTTGCGTATAAAGTCAACATCTGCTTCTATAGTCTTGAAAATTCTAGCATGGAGGACTTCTGGCGTCGCTTCGACCTGCTCTACAACCACACCGCCGACCAATCGGCGCCACTCACCAAACGGCTCACAAATGCGAACCACCAGCCTGGTGACGTCATCGTTACCGGTTTCCCGAAAAGTGGCACCACATGGTGCCAGCAGATCCTTCACCAGCTGCGCACCGGGGCCGCCGATGATTCGGCCATCTACGAGGTGACCAAGTACATTCCCTACTACTTCGAAGCCCTTCCCGACTTCGATCCCGACAACCCCGTCCAAAAGTGGAAACCCCGCGTCTTCAAAAACCACGACATGTACGAGTGGGCGCCAAAAGGCGACGGCCTCAAGTTCATCGTCTGCATCCGCGATGAGCCCGACGTTCTCTGGTCACTCTCGCAGTACGTCGTCGGCTTTCTCGGTTGCCGGGGAAGCCTGAACTCAAACGAGCTGGTCCGCTTCATGCAAGCATCGGCGCTCCAGACAATGGGCAACTGGAAGCAGTTCCTTCTCTCTTGGTATCCGCATCGGAACGACGCCGACGTTCTCTTTGTCCACTTTGAGGACCTCAAGGAAAACCTTCCCACCTGCGTCGAGAAGATCGGCAAGTTCGTCGGCATCGAAGTCGCACCGGCGCTGAGGGATGCCGTGGTGCGACGGTCGTCGTTCGAGTACATGTCGGCGAACAAGGAGAAGTTCCAAGAGGACGACGGCGTGCTGAAGGTGATGAAGAGTGCGATTCAAGAGGACTGGCAGGAGGTCTCCTACATTGTACGGCCAGGCGGCGGCGCGGTCGGCGAAGGAAAGGCAAAGATCAGCGCGGAGGCGAGAAAGCACTTCGAGGACGAGTGGAAGGAAACGGTCGGGAAGGAGCTTGGTGTGAAAAGCTACGAGGAGTTGCGAAAACGCACGTCGCTGCTGGCCTCAAAATAATGACATTTTGATCCACGTTGGGGCCTAAGTAGTTTAGAAATTCGTTTCTGGCTCTTTAGTATGCTGATTGATCCGATTTAGTTAGCAAATATTTTGATTATAGATCTGGAATAATTTGTCTGAAAAGAATCATGAATTTAAAAAATGTAGGGACCCGCCGTCGCGCTAATTCAGCGGTTTCTACATGGTAAAATATCAATTCTGTTGTGCTAATGACACTGGCTAGCTGTCGTGCAATTGCGCGAGACTTCAATAAGACAGTTTTTCAACCAGGTAGCTGGTATTCCGTTCTTGGCGATTTCTAATTGTATTCTTTTTTCTATTGACTGCACCTTTCAACCGTGCTGCTTGCAGAGCAAAGTTTTACCTTCAAAAGTTTTATGCGCATTTTTATACACACAGCTTTTCCGCATATTTCGCCGGGTTTGCGATAAGAGAAAATAAAATAAACGAAAAATAGAGTAAGCCAAACAAAATACATAAAAAATGAAGCAAGGGTAAAAAAAATCAAAAAATTAATTGGATAATTATTTTTACCTAATTTTAATAGGCAAAAATAACATGAAAAAACACTGTAACGGAACTGGAATAAAATAAGACGAAAATAAAATAAGCCAAGTATTATAAAAAAAAGTAAAATAAATGAAAATACGGGGAAAACTACCTGTCCCCTCCTTTAACTTGAGTATTACATCCATTGGAAAATTTTATAGCGCCAACTCCCGTATCCTCTTCTGTTGTGAAAATTCGGTTTCAAAAACTATGAAAATTCCTATTGTCGCGTTTGCTCAATTTTTGCAACATCCATTTCAAACGAACTTTTTATTTCCCACTCAAATGAAAACAAAAGTGAAAAATTGCTAATTAGCATAAATTTTTTTGGAGCTATGCGAAGTTGACGACGACGAAGTACATCAAGAAGAACTGCGCCATGGAGGGCCGGCGAAGTCGCAGCGCGTAGACAGACAAGAAAGGTTCAGATTTCTATTTATTACCACGTCTGGCCTGTAATAAAACTGAGCCAGAAGCGCTTAATTTTGTCGGCAGCTAGTTTGTCAGCAGCCGCTTCAACATCTTGGGAATGGCTTGTTTTCCAAAATGATCGAGGCCGAGTTGAGCAAAAACAAAGCTCTGATAGTGGATGCTGAGAACGGCGTCGGTCAGCGTAAGTGCTTATTGAACGTCGACTCATTTGCACAGTACAAGCTGGTAATGGGTGGAGATTTTGTACGCTATGAAGGTTTTGCTGTTACCCAGAAAAGTGCTTTATCGCACTTTGGGGTCATGCATAATTTACGTAAATGGGTAGAGGGAGAGGGCGGTCGGAGAAATGTTAACGAACATTGACATGGGTAGGGGATTGAGGAGTTTGTTTACGTAAACAAATTTTTGGGAAATTTTAGCGAATTTCTTAAAAAAATTACCAAATTTTTCGAAAATTTGAGCAATTTTTAGAATTTTTTTTTAACTTGCAAATTTCTTTGTTCTCGCCCAATGATGTTGTTGAAATTTATTTTGCTTTCGAAAGTTCCTGGGATATTGTACCCCATTTCGCTAAATTTTACAACGAATTCAGACTGATGATTTTTACTTGATGGTTGGCGGGGGGGGGGGGTTGGCCAAATGTTTAGGTAAATGTTTGCGTTCTGAGGTGGGTCGACCAAAAAGTGACGAACGTTTATATGGGGGAGGTGGAGCGAAAAATTCAAATTTTTCGTTTACTCAATCTATTCATGACCCTTTGTCGTGAACGTCAACCGCCGAAAGTGGCATAAACGATTATTTTATTCAGCTAACGAATTTTAGTCAAGCGCTTCGTTTATAGCCACGTTTGCTAACGGACGGCGCGCAAAAGTTCAAATTGTTTGTTGAGAAGATCGAGTTGCTGCTGAACGCGGAATCGCTCTCTTCGAATTCGCACTAGACGTTCGGCGATAGCTTTTTCCTCCGCTTCCAGTGATTCAGCGCTTGTGATATGTTTCAATCCGTTATCGTTCGTCGGTTCTTTAGCGCCGACTACGACGCTCGCCGCAGTAGCGTGCCTGTCATACGCGTACTCAAATGGTAGCTTCACGAAGAAAACGACAATGTGAACAAGCGCAAGAAAGCTCGCGCCAAGGAAGAGACTCAAACTGCCTCCGAGCGACGCGACCACTCCAGCCGGTGTGAGGATAAAGTATTCGTCGACCATTTGCTGGAGAAAATTTGTCGACACGAGCTTCACGACAGTGGATGCGTTAATTGTGTCCAGCGAGAAGTCGTTGGGTCGAATGGAGCTTGTAAAAATCAACGTTTCGCATGCGCTGACGCACTTTCGAGAGCAGCTTCTCGCAATGGTTGACTTGTTTGCGAGAATGTCCAACAGACAGCGGCCCCTCTCAAGGTTTTCTGGACAACTTTGACGCGTCTATAAATGACCAAGGTTGATAGTTAGGCTGTCTGCAAATCGCCAAAATTTTGTCCCTTTTTCCTCTACGAGGCTATCTATTTGCTCTGCGCCATTAGAAAATTTGAATAAAAGGTTGTGTGCCGAATAAGCAAAAATCGAAGTTCAAAACGCTCTTTAAGCCTGCCAAAATTGATTACCCAGTACATTGTACTGACGACACCTTTTGGATCCTTGGCTCGGGATAGCGTTACATGTTTCCTGGTCTTATAGAGCATAAAAAATCTGAGCCAAGATATTGTACCAGCCACCGGTACATACAATCAGGAAGAAAAAGTTATCGTACAAAACAAGTAAGCTGGAAAACCCCGAAAATGCATTTTGCTTTCATAGAAAAGTTAAGACGGTTTCATAAATGTTTTGGAATACAATGAAAAAGGATTACCAAAAGCGCTGGAACACCGTGAACACTACAGTAGGTGTTTCATGGCTTCTCATGAGATACACTGTACGATGTTCTCATGCGTTTTTACCAGCTTCTCATGCATGTTCACCAACTTTTGTTTGTGAGGGAAATACAGATGCGGGGAGAGACTGGAGCGATATGAAAATGATTGACTAAAAAAGTCTGTGTGAAACAGGGTACGTGGCAAAAAACACCTGAGCGAGAGTGGGCATCAACGCTAGTACATCCAATTGTAATGGTGGAGCGTCTGCCTGATTTGCTCAAAAGCTTATTTTTGAAAATGGTAAGGGTACTTAACAAAATATTCCTAACTTTGGCAAAGCGGCGAGAGTTCCCAAACTACCAACCTTAAGACATTCAGCCGGCTCGCAGGAGACAACTGGAAGAAACTGAGAGAAGAGAGGCGAGCAGTTGCATGCTCGCGCGATAAATTCGGCACGGCACGAGAGTTCGCACTGAAACTCGGTGTCTAGCTGCTCGACTTTCTCGATACATGGCCTTCGTCGAAGGTTAAGCAGTGTGGTCATCGTTTCGAGACTGAACTCGACCGTTTGCTTTTCGTTGTAAGCGACTGTAAGCGTGCGCTGTTCTGGTGCTAGCGTGCCTCCGAGGTCGATCTGTATCGGCGGAAAGGAAGTATCGAGTCGCCTAGAGAAAAAATACACCAATATTTCTCGTGCCCGCAAAGCCATCCCCTATGGCTATTATTACCTGTAGATAGCCTGCGGCTGCATAGCGATTACTGCGTAGTCGGCGGCGGATTTAAATAGAAAAGGGGCGTTTAACAAGCCAACAAAGCTATAGCAGACTAGATTAGTGGCTGCCACATTTAGGGTGCCGTAAAAGAAGAGATCCTTCGTACACTCGCAAATGCGCTTTCGAGACATGCATTTCCCAAGGCCGGTGCTGACCTGAACGCGCATGAAAAGGGCACGGATTTGGTGGAGAACGCAAAGAAGCTCAGTGTTCACGGAGAGCAGCTCGGAGAAGTTAGTCCCTTCACGCACGTAAGCTGCGTACAGCTTGCTCAGTGGCCCTTCATCCTGTAACCAGTCCGCCTTGGACATATTCATCTCGACGCTCAGCCAGTGCGAAAACATCGCTGCGGTAAGTGCGATTAGCGCAATCTCTGATTCCTGAAATTCTTCGCTATTTAAGTGTTTGTACGTGAAGTAGCGCTCGAGATCGTTCGCGCTGCACAATCCCCTCATTGTTTCAATGTCGCCGAAAAGCTCGCGGTCCTCGCGCTCGTGAATACCCTTTAGTTTTTTCTTTAGGCTTAAGATTTTGGTCCAGGGATTTTTGAATTCTCTCATATTTTCGCGGTCGTAGAGGAGTTCAATTTTGTCGACGTAAAGCGGCACACACATAATCGCATCGGACAGATTCAGACCTTGCTCGATGTTTTTGACGTAGGACACCTGGCTTCCCGTCTCTTCGGCGAGGAACGTCGTTGCCATTTGCACGACATACCACACGGTGAGCGCGCAAAAGCCGAAGAAGACGGCGATCCAGAAGAGACGTTCGACAAGAAACGTTGAGGTGCGAATGTAGTTGAAGACGCGAATGACGCTTGTCTGCGTGAAGCTCTCGACGTAGAAACTAACGGCACTGTGGCGGTTAGACTCCATGTTCTTCTTTTCTCTCAATATGGTTGTACTAGCGAACGACTCTACGTTTTTGGACGAGACCATAAATGCATGGCTTAAGACGTTGTAAATGTTCTTGCGCTTGTAATATTGAATCTTTCTGATGCCATTTTCAGAAAAACTTTTTGGTGCAACGGTTATAACTGATTATTATCATGCTTGCTAGTAGTATTCAACACTTTTTTCAACGAAATCTATACTGAGCACGTTTCGAAAACAAATACAGAATTGTTTAGTTAGCATTTCTCAGCGAACCTTTAACACTGCACATGCGAGCAACAGTGTTCTAGTGCTGGATAAAGGAAGCTGCGATAAGAGTAAACAGAACTGCTATATTTGCTTCTCGTTAACAAGTGTGCAGTGCTTTCAACCCGGTCATCGAACCAAACAGCAAAAACCCGACGAGTTCAAGGGCTGAAAAAAAGAATTTTTTAAACAAACATTTGCCTTAACTTTTCACTGAGCATGTGATATTTGGCTGAAATGGAAAATGGTACGCAAACTGTCATTTGATCAATTTGTGATTTGTCAATAATTTTTTAATCAATTTGTGATTTGTCAATAATTTTTTAATCAATTTGTGATTTGT
>JAQGBB010000128.1:0-26106 GCA_034691745.1 Prismatolaimus dolichurus
TGATTGAGATGGAAGTCTTAAGCACACATTTCTGACTTCTAGCGGCATGCAAAAATTATTCTACCACAAAGCCAAATTCTTGTTTTGTACTTTTGACAGCTGAAGAAATGGTGGTTTTTCGCGCCTTTCAGGCGCCATTTACTTGTTCAGTCGATTGCTGCATGTGCAATTGTGTGAGCAATTTTACTATACTTGACGGCACGCATGCGATTGGCTCCTCGGGCGAGCGCCACCTCGCGACTTTTAGCTCCTCCCCAAACCACACTCAATTTCGCAAAACCATTATAGTTTCAACCAGCGACCACGCGCGAATGGCGAACAAGTAAAACCGCCCAGCGGCGGAAGTCCATCCTGCCTACAGCAAAAAACTGGCAGGAAATTCAGATCTTCCTGTTTCTTCGATTTCTAGGGTTTGTTCAATTTTGTGTCTTTTTTATAACGACGAGACGCCTTTTTAAACTTTTCGAATCTTTACACTTTTTCCGATTTTTCCGAATTTTGTTTATTTCTATTTTTACAACGACAGAATGCCTTTTGTAGCATGTTCGAAAAATGTTCTGGAACACTCTCGAACTCTTTGGAAAACTTAGTGATCCACCAGCCGGTCGTACATTTGTTGTAACGGGAGGATGCCCGAGGGGGTGTAGAAGGAACATTGAACTCCAGCTGTCCATCTTCGAACTCATGAGAACGGTGATGGTAAGGTATCTAACGCAAAAAACCGCGTCTTAATCGGTTGCCTTCAGCTCAAGATCGACGCGTGAAGATAGGCAGACACACAAAGGTCATCGCAGTAAGCTCCACTTACGTGTGCTGCAAATAGAGTCGTGCAGCCATAACTTGGAGGTATTTCTTGTCTTCGCAGAAGGATGGATTTCGGCATTGCCGCACCGAAAGGCGTTAGCAGTTTGGCTCTCGATTGCGCTTGTTCATTGATTGTTGCTCACCTTTCCGCGAAAACCTGTTACGTAACTTTGCAAGCTGCGACTTTTGCTAAACAACCTTTCCCTGCTGTTTTAAAAAGCTCATTTTCGCGTCTCAGCATAATCGCTGTTGCTAGTGGAAAGCGTTGAATCCCACTTTGTTATACAAAAGAATTATGTCATAATTCCGCCTCTAAGGTCGGGTAGGACGCAGGACACTTTTTCCCCGCTATTGTTAGTCAATGGTATGAACAAAGGCGTAGGTCACTTTTTCCCCGCTCAAATTCAATAAGATTTGAGAAAATTATATGTTCAAATATGCTCTAAAATCTGTTTAAAATCAAAAATATTGCTTACTAAAGTCTAAAAATTTATTAGAAAAGCTTATCACTGATGTTTTTGAAGTGAAAAATAACCTACGCTATTCATGATGTAACCTAATAACGGATAATCCTCTAATCGCGGGGGAAAAGTGGCCGTTACCCGTCGGGTAATTAGATAATTATCGATTATTACGGGTCATTGACCAATAATGACCTCCACGTGTTAAGTGTTAAAACATAGTAATCCGCTTATCTTTCGCCAATTGTATAACGAACTGAGACACAATCGTGGAAAGATCTAATTTCGGAATGTGGCCGCAACCGCAGCACCGTTGTTTAGTTCACGAGAGGAGCGACAATAATTACGGGTTTTCTTTTGGCCGCAACTACGCTTCTACGAAAAGAATACATTTATAGGTTCTACTTCTCAGTTCCTGTATACTCGCTGCCGAAGCTATGCGTTTGATGTGAGAGATCGCGTTTATTCACAGAAGCGAGCAGACAGATAAGCAGCTGAAAAATTGCAGTCGCAACCGCAGCACGGCACAAATCCTATGTTGACTCCCAATTGGGCGCAACCGCAGCAGCTGCATTTTGCGTGCAGAAATGCATTCTCGAATAACCACTCTCGCCATGAACATCCTATTTATTTGGGGCCTCGGTAGCTTAGCGGTTAGAGCATCCGTGGTCCAAACACGGAGGACGTGGGTTCGTATCCCACCCGAGATACCAAAAATTTTGCGTTTCTTTCATCTTGATTCTTTCTCATTCTATTTATTGTCAGCGATCTTTGCTAGCATAAAACCATCGATAGGGATGACACAAATCGCCCAACTAGGGACGATTGACACATAAATAGAGTAAATTAAGAGGCACCACACAGACCGCCAACTTTTCTTGCAAATATTGGACCCTAATTTCTTGCACGCGGCGCCAGGTATCAAATCGAACGTAAAACAAGAATCACTCAGATGCCAGAGCACAAAATAGCTGCTGGTCTCCGCACAAAAATAACTCTCTGCTGCGACTGCGCCCAGTGTCGATAATTGACCTGCGTTGATAGACCGTTTTGCACGCTGCGGTTGCGACTCAATGAACAATTATCGCTCACTCTCCTCTTTCACGAACAATAGTGCTGCGGTTGCGGCGCACACCCCTAATTTCTTTGTTGGAATGCCTACACTCAGCGACGCCTCTATCTGGGCAATGTCGAAGTGTTCGGCATTATAACAATTTGTCATCTCACTGTCGTTGACCTTGTTTTTATCGCATAATTTTACTGGTATCTCATCCTGCATGGAAAGCGCACGGCGAAAGGAGAATGCTTGCTGGTCACACTTGCACATATCGTGCCACAGCTGCGTCACCTTGTTTCTCATCTTGCTTCCCTCGAAATGTCGAATGTTAGCCGACTCTAAGAAGACGCGTTCAACTATGCTTCCTGCTCAGAGTGTTCCAGAACGTCTGAAATTTATTACGCGTTTTTGAATCCTGCCAACAGCATGCGAAGCGAGCCCTAAAAAGCTGGAAAGCTAACTGGTCAGATTTGGATTCTTTCCCCCAGAATCCCCCTCTCCCCAAGCCGACCAAAGTTAGCGGACGTCCAGAAGATCATAGTACAGTATATTCCATGGGTAGGTCGTGGAACACCGGACGTTCCAAGGTGTTCCCGTGCGTTCCATGGAGTTCTACAGTGTTCCAGAACAATTCATGAGACAACCTGGACGTTTTTTGTTGCCCACGGAAGGACGCTCTTCGGCTATGCCGGTCCACTCCTATTTCGGTAGACTGCATTTCGACTTTGTCGGTTTCCATGTATCGCGTTCGGCGCAGGCCGCATTCACATCCTGTCTGGAGCGCGCAGCGCGAAGAAAGGAGGATGTTACTGGTCAGATTTTGACTTCCCCTCTCTTCCCCCATTTGCACCCTTCTTTCCCCTCTCTTTTCCCCTTTTCCCCTCCCTCGAAAAATCAAAAGGTAGCAAACGTCGAGAGGATCATGGTACACCGTGTCCTATGTCCACACGGTGGAACACCTGAACGTTCCACACTGTTCCAGCGCGTTCCAGAACGCAAGATAAAATTTTCTCGAATTTTTTGTTTTTTGTTTTGTTTCTCGCGGAAGCTCTTTTCCACTAAATGCGCTGTGTTCAACGCTCGGCGACGTGCAATTGAAAACCCGTGGGTTTATTGTTTCACTATTAGTATAACTGTAGATGCCACTGCTCCATGACGTGCGTATCCGTTATTGCGTGAGTCCTTTTTGCCAAACGGCAGGATGCCCTTTCGACTTTGCTGATTTACTTATTATTGTATCCTGGCAGGATTGTGGAGCGCATAGCAAAAGGATAGCTAACGGGTCAGACGCAGGCTATCCTTCCTCATCCCCTCCCTATCCCCATCGGGCATCCCACTAATACAAAAATACGCCCAGCTAGTCGTGGAAGACCTAAAGTGAGCAACACGGCAGGATGCTTATAATGATCAAGCATGCAATCCTCCACTCGTTGCCTGCCCCCGCTGGACAGCACTCAGGCTGTTCCTGGGTGTTCCAGAACTATCTAAAATTTTCTGCACACGCTTTCTGTGTTTTGGCAGGACGCGGTTAGGCTGCTTTCTCGGTTTACAAAGTAGGCTTGGGCTCTCGTCCTTCAATTTTTTTCTACGGCGTGAGAGTGCACTTCAAGGACATTCAGCGTCGTAGTTTATCAACCACATCCCCATAACACGGCGAGTCATCTGACCACTAAACTCATCTCTTAGACGAACAGCTCCGAATCAAAGTAACGATCGGAGCATCGTTCATTTAGACTGGGTACCCGGATGCGTCATTCTGCAACCCAGGCAGCTGAGAGGAATGCCTCAAGGCGACACGAGTGTCCAACGTGCGGCAAAACTTTTTCGAAGGCCGATTATTTGCGTTCTCATCAACTTCGCGTACATTCCCTCGAACCGTCGTACGTGTGCAGCATCTGCCTGAAGCGCTGTCATCTTAAGTCAAACCTGACGACGCACATGCTCGAAGTTCACGTCGGCGAGAGACGATACGAATGCCGAATCTGCTCAAAGCGGTTCTCGCAGGCTTGCAACTGTCACAAGCATGAGCAAACTCATTCGGGTGCGCGCGAGCACGAATGTCCGACCTGCGGGAAGAGGTTCACCGAAGCGGGTACACTCCGGAAACACGAACGCATTCATAGTGGCGACCGTCCGTATGCGTGCGAAATCTGCGAGCGGCGCTTCGCCTACTTGGAGGTTGCACAACGTCACCGTCGAGCGCACACTGGTGAGAAACCCTACGAGTGCGATGTGTGCAAGCGGCGCTTCAGTTCTCTCGGAAACATGAAAGGTCACAAAAGGCGCCTTCACGAAAGCGGTGAAAACTACGAGTGCAGTGGGTGCTCGAAGTGTTTCAACGCAGCATCGGCGCTGAAGAAGCACATTAGTCGTATGCACAGCGGCGAGCAACAGCGACGATGTGCACGTTGCGGTAAAGGCTTTTCCAGTAAAGGCTGCCTAGCTTTGCATCTTCGCCGACATATCGTCGAACGACCCTACGGATGCGCCGTTTGTGGCTGGCGCTCGTTCGATGTCTATCAGCTTCTTTTCCACTTTCGACGCCATACACGCGCGAGGCACCACGAGTGTGAACTTTGCGGACGGCGTTTCGTGGACGAGCCGAAACTTCGCGCTCACTCACGTGCAGTGCATAGGCCTAATCGGCGAAATGAAGCCACCCTCATACGTACTACGACGTATCCCTGTGGTATTTGCGATCTTCGTCTTTCAAGCGCTGCCAATTGTCGCCGACATGTTCGCAAACTTCACGGGCCTGATCGTCGGCAACCACAAGCTATGATAGTGCGTACGTGCGCCGTGTGTGGCGTGAAAACAGTCTCGCGCGTATGGAAGCTGATTCGTCATCTTCCGGCCTGCCACAGACGGCGTTTAAATGCTGTGGCTATCCTTCCTTAAGGTATTAGGGTACCCTATTTTGGGTCAAGACTCCACAACAGATCTCCTAAACGGTGCAACTCAGCGCGTGTTTATACCTCATTCGATAGCTAAACGTCTCCTATGGATCAAGCAAGCAGAGACAGTTTGGAAACAGGCTGCAGCGGCGTTCAAAGTGTATATCCTGCATATAAGTCGCAGCGGCTAGTGTGCCCTTCTGCTCTACGGCTGCTTTGTCATTCACAATAAACGTATATCATCCCCAAAATTTGCACGCACAACATTAGAGAAAGATTTTTTCAGAGAACTTAATGTAAGCCGTACCACAATCATTTTGGTCGCTTGAGACCACTGCAGTTGCGATCATACCTGCAGATGAGAGGAATGTCGCGTTTTATTGGGTCTTCGGCCTTCTAGTCGCCGGCGGCTCGTCCAGTGGTGGCAGTGCTGCTCCACGGAGCGCTGCAGGGCGCCATTGTTCTTCGTAGGGCGGTGGTGGAAGGTCCGTCGACGGAGCAACGAGCTCAGCTTGCCACGCCCCAGGTGACCGACTCCACGAGTCGACGCTTATCGAGTCCGACTGATCCTCGTCGACGGGCGTTAGCCGCGATTCCCGTCTGACAGCATGTGGAGCGCAGTTAGCTTCGTACGCCACGGTGATAGTCCCACCGTAGGGCGTCGAAGAGCTGTGCGTGTGGTAGATTGGTTGATGATGTGGATCTTGAGGTGGCGGAGTATGCTGAGGAGCACCAGCGGCGACGTGCGGATCCGGTGGCAACACTGTATAAGGCGGTGGCAGTGTTAGTCCAGGCGGAACGGCGACTACTTGGCATTCAGTGTCGAACCAGCGGCTAAAATTCCGTGAAATTAAAGAACGTCTTGAAAAACAATTCACGGTTTATTGAAGTGAATTTTTTGCAATGTTGTACTAAATAATAGATCAAATGAAATTGAATAAAAGATTATTATTAAAATTAGATAAAATAAAAATTAAATGAGTGTTAATAAAATTAAAATGCATAATCTTTTTGGTGCGTAGCCAATTTAAATCAAATTTCGACAAGTAAAAAAATATTATGCTGTAATTATATTCTTCGACTTTAAATATTCTCGTACCCGCGTGAGACTGAGCGTTTACACGCGGCGATGCAGAAAACGCAGACGAAAAACGTGAGAAGAGTGACCGCTAGGAGAAGGCCGAAAGTTCCAAACTCATCCATGCTTTTTCGCGGAAGGATTGCCGGTCTAAGGCTTCTTGTTTGTGAGAACGTCAATTAAACGGCGGATCGCGGCGCGCATAAGAAGCGGATCGTCGTCATGGAAACCAAAGCCTTTCTCTCTATTCTTCAAAGGTTCGTCCGTAAGTGTCGTCAAAAGTAAAGAAAACGTTTTTTTTTTAAGTTTATGAAATTAATTTCTGCTTTTTCGACACATATGGCGAACCGCTTTCCACACACGCTCATGTTTACCCATCTGACGACAGCTCCAGATAGCCCGCTTTGAGGCTCGTGCTTGCTAACGTGACTCAACCTAGCAACCTCGCTTACAATCTTTCCGGCAGTTCGCGCTGCTGCGGTTTCGTCACACGCTTTGGCATTGTTTATGCGCTATCGTCGGGCTTTCCGTTCATCAACAATCAAGCGTGCCAGCCGAGGAGCTAATTATACTCGAGCGAAAACAAATCGACCTGTTTGACATATGAGTGGGCTACGCGACCTGTTGTGAAGCTTGCCAGCTAGCACCAATGACGCTCACAGCTGAGCTCAATGGGCACCTTACAATGAGCCCTTCCGCCACAAAGTGGTCGAGTTTGTGACCTCAGATTTTGTTAAATTGGGATTAGCTAGCTTCCCGTATTAGGCGGAAAAACGAAACTTGCGAAAGTTTTTGCCATTCGCCGACAGCTGATGACTTGTCGCCGGTGCTTGCCCACTTCCTTGCGAATGCTTCTCCGCTAGCCAGTTCGACCGAGCGGACTTCTAGAGATGGCTGCTCATTCGCATTGTGTAGATCAATAACCGTTGAGAATCGACGTGACAAAGCGCCGTAGCTTTTCGAATCGCGAAGACGGGGACGCGCACAAGCGCCGCAAAGGAGATCCAAATGTAGAGTCCCAGAATACTGCCGAACTGAGAGATGAACGCGTCGAAAGTTAACGCCAGCTTCTCCTCGACGAGCAGGAACATAAACGTTCGGATAACAAGCTTGAGCTCATTTTGGCTGCTATTCACGAGTGGTGCGTGTTCGATTGAGTGGAAAACGTTTGTGTTGTGCAACCGGTACAGTGGCGGGACGTACATAAATGACGTCACCTCGAAATTTGAATTTTGGGGTCCCCTCCCCTCGTCACTCATCTTCACTTTTGGCCCGATCCGGTCCATTGGGGATCAAGAAATTTTGCTCAGGAAGTGACACTACATGTAAAAGATAGCCTATGATTACGTGTTAAGACTAGTGACGAGGGTGGATGGGTCTAAAATATGGTTTAAGTGACGTCATTAATGAATGACCCCAATAGGTCAGTGAGCTTAAAAAATCAAGGAGACTGTAAAAATCGAGCTGGTATGGAGACTCAACAAGTTGGGCGACTACGCTGAGTCTTTATCTTCGATAGTTGTTGGCTCATTCTAGAAGTTTTAGTCTGCAGTTTGCCATCGATCAATGCTCATGCATTCCGTGAACGATGACGCTCCAAATACTGAGAGCTTTTTTACCTCCATTTTATGCGTGTCGTCACGTTTTAAAGAGAATATATGCTAGATCCTGAATGATTTACGTAGTTGTAAAATTTACAATAGGATTGCGTTCATCTTTTAAGTTGAGAGTCCAGTCTATAAGCCCGCGTTCAGCCACTTTCTATTCGTCAACGTGAAAACAGATTACACTATCGGTGAGCGACCTGAGCCTGGCTTCGGCACACACCATCCGGCCCCCTTGAGGCCACCGGTGCCTGAAATAGCGAAAAGGCGTTTCTGAGCGCGTCGAGACGTGAGAAAGTCTGGGACCGTCAAAGCCTATTGAACTGTAATCGAATTGCTCAACAAGCAGTCAATCAATACGTGCATCAATCAATCAATAAGACATGAAGAAAATCACGTTTTTGATGATGCTGATGAAACGACTCCCTTGCCTCTCCAATGAATACCTGAAGCAGGGGGATCGTTTGGTGCGCCGAGTCCGACGCAAACGTGATTCTTGCACGGGCCGCACTGAGCCTTTGCGTTGTTGCTGTTGTATCCCCAGCAGCGGACAGCGTTAGGGTTTGCGCACCATCCAGCGCCCCTCAAACCTCCCGTGCCTTCACAAACAAAGTGAAACGTTTTCCGTAGTTGAACGCTTTGCCTGTAGGCTTTTCCTTTGTTTGTTACCTCTTCTCACAGGCGAGTTTGGCGCGCCCTGTCCAACGCACACAAAGCCCGGACCGCAGTCCGGATTATACGTCCAGCAAGCAGCCGTGGCAGTACCACAATATGGCACAGCGCAACTCGATGCGATGATCGTTGTACAGAGAAGGACAAACAGATAAGGATGCATCGTATTTGCGAACGGGAAACGAAAAATGAAATTTTGCGAATCCAGGACTTGTAGAAAGCCTTCTCTACTATAACGACGACCGTAATTTAGTGAGCACCCAAACGATCGCTATCACTAATTTTAACTGTTGGGCGCGTTTCTGCAAGATCGGCGAAGGTCTTCAAGACGAGAAAACGTGATTATGTCGTAGCCCTTTGTTATCACCGAATGGGTAACCTAACGGGTGATCGTTGGAAACACAGCAAACATTATTTACATGCAAATGTACGCAGCATGCACAAATAGACCGAAAAATGCCATTGTATCAGTTCGATGAGCACAGGTTGATGAAGTTGGATTATTGAAACCTAGGTCCAGGTTTCTAGTGATAGTTCGATAGCTCGAAAATATGCCATTACTCAATTACTGCTTTTTGTGATGTTCCACGGTGTTCCGGAACATTCTGAGAAACTGTCTAAACGTTTCTGCATCCTGCCAGAGCAAGCGAAGCGAGCACAAGAAACTAGTTGGACGTGCCACTCCGTAGGCCCACTCACGCAGTGTGCATCGCGGTTTGTGTCAAAAATTAATTCTAATTAGTACAAACTCGAGTCTAGTGACAAGAAATTTTAGAAGCATACCAAACGGAGATTCTATCCACCAAATTTAAGCCAAATCCGGCAAGGTACTCTCGCCTTTTTCTCAAAGGCAGTTTATCATGGTGTCTCAGTGAACCTAAAAATCACGACAAAAACCATCGACAATCGGAAATTGTAGAAGCATGCCATACACACATGACATTCACACACCAAATTTCAAAACTCCGAAATTTCAGCCAAATCTGTTCACGCGTTCAAAAGATATACCAAAAACAATTTTTAAACATTTTGTAATCGATGGTGCTGTCATAAGTAGTTTCCAAAACTCATATAAAAACTTGAACCTACTTTTGTTCCAAGGTGCCCACGTACAAAGTTTCAGTCCCCTAGTCCCTTTATTTAGAAAGTTATAGTGTTGACAGACAGCCAGACACACACACACACAGACGCGAGCCACCACAACAGGATCACTGACGTGCGTCAGAGGCCCTGAAAAAAAAGAAATTGAATTTTGGGGAGCTTCGCTCCCCCCCCCGAACCCCCAACTATTGCCAAGTTGTCGCCCACCTTCAGCACGTTGCCATTTACCGTAGATTATTTTTGAAATCGCGGGATGCCTTTTGTGTACCATTGGCAAGTTGCCAATAGTACACCTGCACTGCTCACATTGTCCGCTAACTTTTGACCGGGGGGTAGGGGATAAGTGGAGATACGGGGGGATACGAAGGAATAATTTCAGAACGAAGAGCAAGCCTCCTTTTGCTTACGGGCTACGCGCTCCAGGCAGGATGCAAAAAGAGGCATTCTACCTAAACAAAACCGTTGAGGTATCATATTCGTGTTCCGGAACACCTTGAAATGACACTGACAAGCTTGAAACACGTGTGTTTCACAAGCTCTGCGACATTTATTACTTTTACATCTTCTGGCCATACTCTAACGTTTGACCGCTGAAGAATAGAGTAAATAGAATATTAGTTGACGCTTGAACTGTCGGCAAATCTTTTTCTAACGCGCTTTGCACCATATGACAGACAGAACGAAAAAATAGCGAGCATAAGTTTGGCAGAATCTCTGGCTCAGCTATAGGTTTCAGAGTGTGGATTTGTTCAACAACTTCTCAATTTACAGCCGCTTCCCCAGTGCGATAACAAAACAGACGTCAGGTTATCGAAGCTATTCGCGCGCACTTAGATAATGTGCACGCAAAATACGCGTTTTCATCGAAATTCGATGCACTTAAGCGCGTAATACACTCAGTTTTTCGTAACATTGTATGGCGTTTTTCGTAACATTGCATGGCGTTTTTCGTAACATTGTATGCTGGTGTCGAACTACATTCACAAAAACTAACGGCATACGGCATACGATGTTACGATTCCGCAGAAAACGCTTAAACAAAAATGCAAGAAACACTAACAGCTAACAGCCAATCAGAGCGCGCACTAGGCAATTGACGTGGTTCCATTTCTCCCGCTCAAATTTGGCGCGTGAATGTTATTTCCGAGTTTCTCGCATTTTCGCTCGTTTTTCATGGTGTTCGCGAATTGGTTTATCTGTTACTTCTACAATAGCACTGTTCACAAGGCTTTTCTTGCCTGCTCCATTATCGTCGCCGTTTGCTGCAGAAATTGGCTTTGCTTTTGACTCCCATTCCAGTCTGAGGGTGTCGTTCAAGCTTTTTAACTTAATTCTTTAGAAGGTTTTGCATCGTTTGATAAAGGAGTTCGCCAAACTGACTGTCGTGGCTACGAGAGCAAGTCTTCAGGTCGTCGAAAGTCAGCGCCGTTTTCAGCGTTGAAGATGGTATCGCAACGAGACGTTCTAGAGAAAAAAGCAAGGAAACCTGCCCGGTTTTTTCTTGACCGTTCATCCCCGACTTCGAACGGATCAATCGAACTTGTTCCACAAGATCTATCGAATATCCGTGGCGAAGTTTGACCAGCTACTTGAGCTTGTAACGCCGAAGTTGCACCAGATCCTTGAAAGTCGGCAACCTCTTGAGCGACAGTATTCCACTGAGGAGATGCTGGCTGTTATGCTCCAGTGAGTTCTAGTGGCCATAGAGTATAGTTTTTCCAATAGCTTCCCGTCCACGTGTTTGATCGATTTTAGCTATCTCTTCCATGAAATATCGATGTTATACCTATCAGTCAACTGGCTCATTCCCTACGCGACACTGGAGCGTCGAATAATTCCAAATGTTCTTTTCGCGATCGTCGAAGTTCTTTGACCGACCTGCCCGCCGCTCACGAGGGAGTTCTTCCTGCGAAAAACCGAAGAATTCCTGCGACTATGGCAACTCCCGAACTGCGTTGGCACCGTCGACAGAAAGTACGTTTGAGTCCAAAAGCTCCCCGGCGGCGGCAGTGGCTGCCACAATTAGCGCTACCAGCTTCAGCCGGTCCAATTGAGGGAGCATTAATAGCTTTGGCGGTCTACATCTCAACACAGGAACATAGGATTTCAAAACGGAGCACAGATTCGTGCTCAGCTCATCGAGCACTACAAAATAAGATTTGTTTAAGAAAAATTTTCAGAAAATATTTTTGACTTTCCCTTCCCATAACATAAAACTTACAGTAAACGCAATAGTTCATTTTTAACAGTACAGCAGAACAATAGCGGAAGAGGAGATAGCAATCGGCACAATACTAGCGGCAAATCACGTTTAGGCAGAGTACTTTTCATTTGTTCTTTCACTAATTCCGCGTCAAAAATTGCTATAATATATGAATTTTTCTCCCCAATTGGGGCTGCCAATTGGGGAAGCGAGGTCTCAATTGGGGGTGCCTCCCCCTAATTGGGGGAGAAATGGTAGCGCTAGCCATAATCACAAGTCATTCGAGTCGCTCGTTCTGCTCGCCGGTTGCAACGCGTTTTATCGATTCATTTTCCTCGACGTTGGTGCCTATGGGGGCAGCAGTGATTCAGAGATTTTTCAGACGACCGATTTCTACAAGAAAATCGCTTCCGGCGAGATTCAGCTACCGAACGACCAACCTTTGCCCGGTATCACTGCACCACCGATACCCTTTTTCATCGTCGGCGACTCGGCGTTTCAGCACTTGCGATGACTTCATAAGGTAATATAGACTCTGGTGTGCCACTTTGTCTCACGGTTTTTAGCACTATGTCCGTTTCCTTCTTTCCCTTCCGTTAGCTCTCTGTTCCCTAAGTTTCTTATCATTCTGCTCTTTCTAGCCCGTTTTCTTCTTTCTTCTCTGTTCGCTCTTATCTCCCCAAGTTTCTTATCATTCACCAGTTTCCCTTTGCTCCACCAAGCTTTGCATCACTCCACTTGGCCTTAGCTTTCGCTCCATTGCCTACATTGGTTGATGATTATAGGGCTATCCGTTGAGGAAAATCAAAAAGCTCGACGACGAGACGATGCAAAAGCTCGCTCTAAACTATCGAGTTTCTCGAGGACGTCGACCGGTCGAAAACGGCTTCGGTGTTCTCTCAGTGCATTGCCGTCGATTCCGCACGATGATCGTCGGCAGCGAAGAGCTCGTCGTTCTTCTCGTGATGGCCGGGTGCAGCATTCACTATTTTCTGATGCTCGACGGTCGCGACGACGTCATCGCCGATGCGCACTACTGCCCGCCGGGATTCGCGAACGTCGTCAACGTGGACATGGGCGACCTCACGCTCGGTGAATGGCGCGAGGATCCAATTCCGACCACTGCGAGCATTCTTCCGATCAAGAAGTTCGCAAACGAAGCTCGCCGCAATCGCAGCGAAGCGCGCAGCGTCATTAGCGATCGCGAAGTTCTCAAGAGATGATTTAACACCGGAATCGGTGCTGAAATGGCTCCGTGGCAGAAAAACTATATCCTAAAGGGACAGAACACGGAGCGATTGCTTGGAGCAGGTGCAGCCGGAGGCGATGCAGCATCGCAGAGTGGCGTCACTTCCGATGAGGATAACGCTGTCGACGACGCCTGCTACGATGAGTAGAGTGAAAAAAGTAATCGTTTGCAAACTAATGCTCTGTCCTATTTTCGTGATGTGACTTATTTTTGCATCCTGTCTAACTAGGGTAGTGCGCAAATTCTGGGATCACTTCGGGGTTTTTTCACGTTTTTAGTTTCGAACTCGAGAAATACTTGACGCACAGCGACAAACCGCGTATCAGTAGAAAGCCCCGACTCTGCTGCGTGAAATGAGCTAGTAACGTCGCAAAGAATGGTATCGTTCGCAAATCCCCCTAGTAGCCCCCGAATCCCCCTTCGGGACCGGGCTTGGAGCGCGCAGCGTGTAAGCAAAGGGATAGCTACACGGTCAAACAGAAATTATGTCCCCATCCCCGTTATCCCATCATCTCACCAGCCGGAAAATTTAGCGGACTATGCGAGCAACTTGCCAATGGTTTTTTTACAGCAATAAGTCGAGCTTAACTTTTTCGTTTCCCAATCAGCTGCTGACGCATTCACTCCAGCACAAGCTTATGTTTTGCGTGCAGACGACGGCCGGCTTCTCGCCGATTGGTGCGCTGCTTATTTCATTTGGTTACCGTTGTGTTTTGGAGTTGACGAGTGACGTCATGTGTGGACGTCGCTTTTTGTCAAAAATGAGCTGCTAAGATCTATGTGTTTTTTGCTTAAGCGTTATCGACCCAATCGCGAAAACGCGGTGTGCGGTCAAGCCAGAGGTTGCATAGATGTTCTCCCAAAATTATTGATTTTAGTAAATGTTCTGTTATTACGCTTCGATTTTTCTAGTCTACTTATCAGAATGTCATCCGGCGATCGCTCGATGATGTCGAGCCGCGATCGGTCAATGGTGATCAATTCCACAGCTGCGTTTTCACAGGACAAAGACGGCGAAGATGAGGACAAGACGCAGCTGCTCATCAATCTAGTTCGCGAACATCCGTTCATCTACATGCTTGATCACCCACTGCACAATAATCAACAGGCGACGAGGCTGTTCCAGATGCAAACAAAAAAAGACCTGCAAACCGAAAAAGCAGGTATGTTTCAACGCGACCAGCAACTATCAAAACGAAAAATTAAGGATGGGCAGCAAAAGCGATAGACTGTCGATTTGAGAACCGTTTAGATGTTCATATGTTTCCAAGTTTTAATGTTTGGCTTCACGTTCATAGTTGACGGCTGCGCGCAAGGTGGTGCTATTTTAAAAGCACGTTTACAAACAAACACACAGAAAGCAAGAAACCGAAGCCAACCGGCACCAGTGCAGCATCCGTTTGAGTCAAACCGTGAAAGTGGTACTCGCGCATACTTTTTCTGTCTAAACAGCTGCAATTCAAAAAAATTCACGTTTTTCAAATTTCATTGAAACTCTATAAAAATCAAGTATGAAATCTTCATTAAAAACGCTAAATAAATTAACTACAAGCTACATAATTGTATTTAACATTAATTTCGCGTTGCTGCGCTACAAGATGAAAGTAGCCTTCTGGCTTTTCACAGAACAAAGCAGTTTTATTGAATTTTCCTCCGGCTCCAGTGAGCAATGCTATTTAGGTTTGCTCTGCAATGGAAGACTGCTGTCCACTAGTGAGTTTCATAAATTATTTCCGAGTGAATGGTGCGTAGCGTGTCGCTGCACTGCCATTTCGCGTTGTCTTGTTCACAGGCAGTAGACACCAAGCGGGGGAAGCAAAAAATTTCAGTTCCTTAATGCCTTGATATCACGTGACGTCTCAGACACTATGCGAGGGTGCAGGACTCCGTCAAACTGCAACGCAGCGTGTGTCGCCTCCGGAAGGCGTTTCCAAAAGACAAATAGACAGAGCTTCCATCGCGTGGGACTAGACGTTGGGAAGATAGACACGTTGACAGAAATGGCAGGTTGAAAGATAAAGAGCTGAGAAAATGGGGAGCTGGGGAGATGAGGGAGCTCAGAAAATGGGGAGATAGGTAGCTGATGTCACCCACGTGGCTCTTTCGATTGGCATGCGCCTGTCTCCTCTTTACGTTTGTCTGCTTCACGATAAGCGACATGCATGATGTCGCGTCAGCACACGAAGCCGAATCGGCCTATTTTGAAGCGCGCATCGTACGGCAGGCATATCCCAACTTCAGTCACGGCTATTTCGCGTTAGCCTGGCGCGACGGTGACCCTGCAACACATGCTCGCTCTGATGAGCTTTTTCGAAAGTGCGCTCTCTACGAGCTCCGACTGTGGAACTCTACCAACGAATCAGTGGTGACACCGGTCAATGCTTATTTATGGCTGTTGCTCGGCCAGTTGGCGGCCATTGATGTAGCTGAGTACAAGCTAGCTTCAAAGGGTTTAAATTTTCGAGAACATAAACTGAAAGATCAAACCGTTGAAGTCTATCTTATCTTGACACTGGGTCGTCGAAACATTGCGCTCCGTGCTATCGCAAAGAGCAGCATCAGCTTTAGCCACGTGCACAAAAAAACTGCTGGTCTTCTTTGCATACTGATATCGCCTCACACACACCAGGAAGAAAGCCTTACGACTGAAACCGCGGAGATTTACCAGAGCCGAAATCTAGCTGGCCATCAGAGGAAATGTAGATGAAGAACGATCATCTGCTTCTGTATTCCATACCAGAACGGATAATAAGAGAAATCAGAACGCCGGTCCGTCGACCTCAGCTTACGGTTGGTGCGTACCTTTTTGGCTCAAATTTTCGCTCCTGCTTTACCGATATGCTGCCGCAAGCGTCCTGTCTAATACAGTTGAAGGCGTTACTCCATTTGCTCAATATAAACAGGCAGATCTGTTTCGAGTCGCACATTTCGACACACTACAAATGAGTAGGTCTTTAAAACACTATTGATAATTTTAGTTCAAAGTTAATCACTTTTATTTTCAGCTGTGTTTCGGTCGAAAAATGATGACAATGGGCCATTTTAAAGCTCTGGTAAAGCAGATGCTACTCGGCAATCTCAGCTTTTTCGCGAAAATTCTTGGATGTTCTTGCAGCACTCATCTCGGCGAGTCGATTAAGGTGCGGTAAAAATTAGTTTAACTATTTTTCAGCGACAAAGTTTGAGCCAAAGTCGAACCATTTTGTGCGCGCGGTCGCATTGTTTGTCTGAGAGTAACTGCAAATTTGTGTTGTTGCGCGTTAGTAATAAATCACGCGTTCAGTAATCAAAGATTCATGGTCTAGGCTCAGGTTCAGGCTCAGTGTCGGGCTTGGGTTTAAGCTTAAACTCAAGCTTAGGCTTAGGCCCAAGCTCAGGTTCAGGCTTCGGCTTGGCTCAGGCTTAAACCTAGGCTTAGATTTAGGCTTTGGTTTTGGCTTACACTTTTGGCTCAGGCTTAGGTTAAGGCTAAGGAGTAGGCTCAGGCTTAGGCTCAAACTTTTGGTTCAGGTTCAGGCTGCAGATGATTGTTTTGAGACTGGCTTTCGGGCCTGTTCTGTGCGGCGCGAATTGCCGCACAGAATAGCTTGAAAGGTAGTCTGGAAACTCCGTGTTGGTGTAACCGGTGCAGGCGTTGACCCGCGAGAGCTTCAAATTGCCAATTTTTACGCTGACATTTATTGTTTTACAACTGGACGCGTGATTTATTTGACAAACGGTACAAATTCGCAGCTACACCCAAGCAAATTCTAAAAAATAGGTTAAAACTACTTCTTCCGCCACTGAGCCGGCTCATCTCGACAAGTTCTACAAGAATATGCACGAAATTGTGCAAAATCATTAAAACAGGCGAGTGGCATCTCCTTTACCAGACCCCATTTTAGACGGTTGTCAAAATAACCGCAACTGTGCTGGCTTTCTGAATTTGCTTGTTGGCCGACAAAATTCGTGGAGTATCTTCGAGGCGTAAAGCTAAATATCAGCAACTTTGAGCACTCGTTCTTAATCAGCGCGGGAGAACCGTGTGCCTAAAGTGTAGTATCTTTATGACACAAATGGCTGTGAAACCATGATTCAAATTTAAAGGTTCATTGGCACTAGTCAGCCATAAACACTGCCTCATTTTTACCCACATCACAACTAGTCTTCACCATGCAAAGGATGTGTATGCAGATTTAACACGCCGAGTGGTGCACCTCCAAAGCTGTGGACGGTTGAGCGCTCTTAAGAGAACTTTGGTCCATGGACATAATAAAGCCCAATGCCCACACTGCGTTGGTTATCATTTTGACAGATTTATCGCGGATAGCGAATGCCTCAGTGAGGCTTTTGACTCATCAAGAGACGTGGAGGCACTACGCAAGAGGGCAGGAAAATTTTAAGAGTACAACCGGTTTTATGAGATTTATCATCAATAGAAAAATTAACCTCACTTCGGAGAACAGTTTTTACGGTTCACACTCCATGTGGACCGTATTGAGTTTCGTCTGGTGAAGCGTTACGGAAACTTTGGTCACAAACTCCTCTCGAACCGTAAACCCGAGAGCAGTGAGATTTTTGCAGCACGTTCTGTCATGCCGGTGCGGGTAATCCTTTTTTTCTGTCACGATAAGTAGACTGGTTCGGCTTCTGGACCCAAAAATGTCTCAAAAACCAATGGTGACGTCATATGTGTATGTCCTTCACGGCACTTCTTACACATCTATAGCAAGGCGATGACAGGTAGAAGAAAAGGGAGAACACAACGACGGTGCCATGCGTAGTGCTACTGTTGGCTTTTTATCAATGGTAAAAAAAACGAAATTCTAGTTAAGTGTTTCGACTATTTGTGCAGTTTTTTATTATATTTCAAAAACTAAATTGAGTTTCCAATCCATAATTAAGACCAATTAATATGAACCGTTTGACAGCCGTAGGCTTCTCGTCTTCGTAACTCTTGGAACATATTTTGCTTGCCAAAGTGGCTATGGCTAATTGTAAGTAACAATAACTAGCCACTTGGGTGATCCGTTGTGTCGCCATCTAGCTGAAGAACGCGGAATACACGTTGAGAGGTTCCGTTTCGGTAAATACGTGTGCGAGTGCCAATATCAGCCGGTTTCTGTCGGCAAAATATTTACCTCTCGTCACATATTGCGGTGCACGTGTAGTAGATGCAAACAGCTTTCGTCATACAGATAAATGCAGGTGCAGTCATGGATTAAAGCGACTAACTAATCACGGGCCGGACGCACACTTTAGCCACGCCCCCTACACGCGACATCATAGCCGCGGTGGGCGGAACTTAGAAAAAAGGAGCGGGGTCAGATGTCGTCGTTAGTGGCTTGTATGGTATTCTTAAAATGTGCAAACTATATTTGTTCACGTGCAAATTTAGTCGTTGAGGGCCGGAACCAAGACTTATGGGTCACCCTGTAGTACCAGCAGATCAGCAAGTATGTCCATCGCAAATTAGAACAGCAAGGAGAGTGTACAGTCCGAATGCACCTTATCGTGCTCACTATGCAAGTAGACCGTGTCCGCCGGAAAGAACGCCTCTCTCCTCGCGCGGTCCACAAATTCGTCGACGGTGACATTCTCGAACGCGTTGTCGTAGTGCGGACTGAACCGATTCTGGAACACGAACAAGCTCTCGCGAGGAACGAAGTAGCAGGGCAGCCGTTCGACACCGAGTTGCCTCGCCGCGTGAAGAACGTCGTTTCCGTCGACGACGAAGCCGTCCTCCGAGACCACGAGTGGCGAATGCCAAACGGAACGCAAAATTTCCTCGCCAACGTCTCCGACCGGTTCCATCGTCGGCCGCAGTTCGCTTATTGGGCACAGTTTGCACTCGCGCTCGACGAGTCGATGAATCTCAGCCTGGAGATTGACGCGAGCCGCCTTCTCTCCCCGACGGGCGTTCGTGAAGTCGATACCGCCATGCAGAAGGCGCTTGTCGTCCACGATGACCGTCTCGAGGGGCCTTGTGAAGCGGTAGCTCGCGAGCGCCTCGCCGACAGCGGTCGAGGGTGGCAGCCCGTGCAGACGGGGAATGGGCGGAAAGATGAGAAACTCGCCGCCTTTCACATTTTCGCGACGCACCGCCGTGATGACCGTGAAGTCCGTTCCGTCGCTGTGAATGCCTTCGGGGTTCGGCGTGCTCGGCTGATCGTCGCTCGTCTCGACCATCATCGCGCCAGAATCGCGTTTCGTCGGTGCCCCGAATGAAAGGGTAGAGTTTCCGGAAGTGCGCCTCGAGATGCGGAAGCGTCGACGAAGCAAAGGGCGCGAAGAATCGTCGACCGCCGCGAGCTTTGTAATGGTTCTCGAACATCGAGTACTGCGTGTGCTCCTGCGTCGGGAGGACGCTGAATCGATCGCCCTTCGCGTCGTACTCCATCATCGTGAACTTGCGTGATCGGACGATGTTCTTAGCGTATGAGTCACGCTCCATGGGTTGAGCGAGCTCGTAGAAGATTTCTCGGTAGACGTCGTCTGCTGGATTGCCGAGAATCTCCGGAGCGAGGTAACACCAGCCTGCGTTGGCGATGTTGCATGAAGTATTGCGGATGAGACCTGCAAAGAGTAGCTTCATGCCAGCGACAACATATGCAATATTATCAGGCGCGTGGTCGCAACTCTTTTGCACATGTGAGGGCTAAAATGAAACATTTTCGAACCGAGTGGAAGTGCCTGCGAAATTCCGAATGCCGAATCGATTTCAGTCAAATCGAATTGCCTCCGACTCAAATCGATTTGACTTTACGGAATATGTCCAAAAACCATGTTTTTCTGCGCGAAAAAGGTTTCCTTGAAGACTTGTCAAAATGACATCCAAACCAAATGAGGAATCTTAAGACTTTAGCAAGGAAACGACGCTTTCGATTAGCAGCGGTGAATCGACTCGCGATTCGACGATCGAAATTATTTGATTCCAACCCTCCCACCTCTAACAATAAAAATTTGAAGAGTTTGGATTTAAAAATCACAAACTTGCGCACGTTTTTTACACATATCCGCGAATGTTTGGATTTCATTGACGCGCGATGCAAATTTTTTTTGCAAACGTCTTTCCATATTTTGCTGTCTAATTTAGGGATGCTCATCCCCTGTGATCCTTAACAGATGCCGAGGGATCACCGTATCCCCGACAAATTTTGACACGCTTTTAAGCACTGTTTGGTCACTTTTTCACAAAATTTCGTCACTTTTCGTAACTTTTTTTCTGAACATTTTTATTTTGACAAGAAAGTTTTTAAATCTAAGAAAGTTAAAATCTTTCTGAAAGCTTACTAAACGCTTTAAATAACATTGCAGTAATGTCTAAGCACACGCCATGGTGTTTAGTATTTTCTGACTGCGAATTTGCAAGAAAATTGGTAAATTTTGGACGGGGGAAACGGGAGATCCCCCAGGGAAAGAGGATCCCCGGGGAAGTCAAATCCCGCCTCCCTAGTCCCTAGTCTAACTGGACATTGGACTTAATCTGGCTCGTTTACTCGTTCTGGCTTTCCGATTCGATGAATTTGAATTCCGATCGAAGCTGCGCAAGTAAAAGCGTCAAAAGTCGACTGAATTTGGCTTTGATTCTTTTCGAGGGTCAACTGTTTAATTCTAACACCGTGGAAAACTTCGGATGGAGTTTTTCCCGTGGTTCGATCTAAAACTTACCGCGTTCCTCAAGCGCATGAAAACCTTGAACCGATGCTTCTTGCTGCTTCCAGTTTTCATGCTGAATATCAGCACCGCAAACGCCGTCGGCTAAAATTAGAGCACCATTTCGTGCCAATGCCTACAAACAAATTCATCGGACGCGTCCATACCATCGTAGTATGACGTCGCCGCTGCAACAAAAATCACAAACGCAAGCTGAATAGCGAGACGGGTGACCATCATCCTTATAAAATGCTCAGATTTTTGCAAATGACTTTAGCCTCTGTTTTAGCCTACGCCTTATATATAGCCTCTCGCCTGTCGCCACTCCCGTCGCCGCCTCCGTCGGCGTCAAATACGGCGAAATCGAGTGTCGAAATATTCCACCTGCGAGGGTCATTTTTGCTAAATTGCGACGTATAATTTCGCTGTTTCCAAGTTTTGACTAAACCTATTAGCAATAAATAGGCTTTACTACGCCCGCGCCGGCTATCTTTGTGCGTCCACGCAACGCGCATATGACTGCGCTTTAGCCGCACAGCAAACACATTTAGTAGCTGAGACGTCGTTGCGTAGTGTTTATTTTTTCCTGTACGTCGTAAGCGCCATCTTAGCTCGACTTAGACGCGAGAAACAATCGATTTCGGCGTACGTGGGACGCTTGCAACACTATTCGGCGAAACTGATGATTAGCTAATAGGTAAGCTGCAACGGCCCATTACGTCGTAATTCTCCAAGGGTTATATAAACGCAAATTTCTGCGTCGAGTACGCAGTGGAAAATTACTTTTTTACCCGTATTCTCATCTGTTTTGCATTTGTTCGCGTCGCCGCACACCATGAAGTCACCCACTTGTGCTAGCGCTGTGACGGAAAAACTCAAGCTCTTCGTGTGTGGCAGAAAAAGGTGAGAGAAATTCCTGTCTAGAAGGTTTCTACTTTTGAAATTTCAAGAAAAAGAAATGTCACCTCATTTTCGAAAGTGATACCAGTTGAGTTTATAATTATCTCTTTTCACTGCGAATAAATTATAGACAATGCCATGATTTACACCTTCCCAGATTTTTTGAAAATCTGAACTGCTTGTTTGCGTAATTTGTTGATGGTGGTCGGCTAGATCTAATGGTCGGCTTTTACAATTCGGGTAAAAAATTCACCGTTATGGTTCTGGTAAACACTCATGGTTTGAGTTCCACCAGAATGCGACCTCCATTTAGATCAGGGACGGCCAACCGTTTTGGGCCGACTAGCCATTTCTCGAAAATTCAGTCTTGTCTGGCCACTACCTCTAGAGCGGCTTCATACAGTTTTGTCCAGAGGGAGCGGCGAGGGGAAATTTGGCTATGTGAAGAAAAATCGCTGCAAGCGAAGCGCGCGACGAAAAATTTTGCGATTTTCGATAAAAAAATTTGATTGAAAAACACGAAAATTTTCTATTTGTAGCACTTTTTGAGATTTTTTTGAAGTTTTCGCATTTTTCGCAATGTCTTCCTTCTGGCTACCTGAAATTCTGGATTTGGCCACTTGGTCAGCAGTCAGCAGGTTTGCCGTCCCTGACCTAGATGTCACTATAATCTCACGTGCCCAATAGGAGAGAAAGTCGACGATGTGGACTAAAGAGCGACGACGTTCTGCTCATTCTCATGCTCGCGAGCGTTGTGACGGGCGTAGCGCTCGGCATCGGCTTGCGCGCAGCGAAGTCGAACTACAGCGAGCGCGAAAGCGCCTACGTCTCGTTCCTCGGCGACATCTTCTTGCGCATGCTCCGATGCCTCACGCTGCCGCTCATGGTGAGCAGCATCATCTGCTCGTTGACGAGGGTGCATCTGCGAACAGCCGGGCGCCTGCTGGCCGTTACGCTGACCTACTTCTTCGCAACAACGCTGCTAGCCGCCGTTGAAGGTGGCTTTGCTGTAGGACGACTGAAACTATAGCTGCATGTTTTAAATGCGATAAATCTTATAGGTATCGTGGTCGCCGAACTGATAAAACCTGGAACCCGCAGCGTACCACCTGCTGGCTCAGAAATCTTTAGCAACGATGCCGAATGTGGGGCGTCGGCGCTCGACACGATACTTGACCTTTTTCGGTGGGTGGCGACGGTGAAGCCAGGATTTTGTAACAGATGAAAGATCCCGGCTCCATGAAAGCGGAGCCCACGACGGGCCTCGGGGAAGTTTTTTTCGCGATAAACAGGCCCTTTTTATGTTTTCCAGGGCCTTTCGACTTGAAGGGGCATATGGTTCCTCTTCCCTATTCACCTGAAGCGCAGGCCTGTGATAGAGTCCCATGATCGGGGTCCGGGGCAATATATGACCCATTGAAAGTTTTAAAGAAACGGTCGGTAGGTAAGTCATGGGTTGTTTCACTTTAAGTATGTTTATTTTGGTTGGTACGTAGGACTATTTCGTTCTCTTTCATTTAGGAGTATGTTTCCGGACAACATCGTACAAGTATTCTTCGAGTCGACTAGAACGTGCTTCAAGGACGTCAACAGAACGTGGATTGGTAAGACAGACGCTTCTAATCTCGAAAGACATTTGTTTGATTTCTAACCCACTATCTTTGCACATTTATATGGCAGCGATATCAAAAACATGAAACGCGCAATTTAGCTTTAATAAGCTGAAACTTGTCAATTTTGCAGAGTACGAAAACTTCGATAATGGGACCTCAAATTCAACTCGGCCCGTCGTTCGATACACTACCACAGAAACGGTCGTAGCCGTCAACGAGAGCGGGACCAACGTCGTCGGCATGGTGACCATCGCCATCGCGTTCGGCGCCGTAATAAGCTTTCTCGGAGCTGATGGAGAGCCATTGGCGAAGTTTTTCAGCGCGCTCGAACTAGCAACGATGAAACTCATCACAGTCGTCACGTGGTAAAACTCTCAACCAATCAAGTTCGCCGATAGCTTCCTCGCTATTGGTCCAAATTTTAAACCCTTCAGGTTTGGCCCGATTGGCATTGCGTTTCTCATCGCTGGCCAAATCGTAAAGATGGCGGATCCGATGAGAGAGCTCGAGGGTCTTGGAATGTACCTCGTGGCGATCATCGCCGCGCATGCGCTTCACGCATTTGTCGCTATTCCCCTAATCTACTTCGCCTTGGTGAGGAAGAATCCTTTTCGGCATCTCCTTGGAAGCTTACAGGCTCTCGTGCTGGCATTCGGCACGTCATCGAGGTATGCTTCTAGCTGCTATAATTGCCAAAGTATCGCTCGAATTTAGAAAATCTGAAAGGGTAAAAATTTTCCCATGCCAATATTCATAATTGTGCGATTTAAAATTTGAGGTTATTTAAAAATTGAAACCAATATAAAACTAAAATTAATTTAAAATCAAGCTCAAATTTTATTTAAAAATTAGGGCACGGAGGAACATTGCTAAAAATATTGCTGAAGCTTACTGCGATTTTTTCGTAAATTCTAATGCTTCGATTGATGTCGTCGACCGATGGTTCCAGTGGGATTTCGGTGGACCGTCGACAAACCCATCTACATGAGCGTCAGTTTTATAGCACAGCAACCCTTCCGGTCACGATCAAGTGCATGGATGAGAAGTGCGGCGTCGATAAGCCCATTGCAGGCTTCGTCTGTTCACTCGGCGCATCGCTGAACATGAACGCCGACGCGCTCTTCGACGGCGTCGCTGTCGTCTATATTGCGCGCGTTATTGGCAAGCAGCTGAGCATCGGCGACCTCTGCCTTGTCAGGTCCGTTCAAAAATATCGTTTGACCCGACGTAAAATGAATGCAAAACTAAATTTGAATCCCTTGAGCGCCTCAGTTTACTTTTAAGCGCTAAAATTTTTCTAGTTTTTGCTCGCAAACTTCGTCAAAAATGATACTTGCTTCAAATGTGAAGTTTAAATTAAAAGTTTATAACTATTTTTCAGTCTGAAAAAAGACTAAGTCAACTGTTTGAGGAGGCACTACTGGCGTTTTTAGTCTAACCTCAACTCTTGCCGCGATCGGTGCCACGGGCGTTCCGCTCGGCGCTCTCGTCACATTTCTCATGGTTCTCACGTCTGCCGGCATTCCACCGGAGTACATCGCACTTATTCTGCCCCTCGAGTGGCTCGTGTAAGCTTGGAGCCCAATGGCGGCCTAAAATTTGTTACTTACGTTTGATTTTTTGCAGAGATAGGATCCGAACGACGGTGAACGTTCTTGGCACCACGGTCGGTGCGGCGGTTGTGCATAGGTTCTGTGCGGAGAATCGTTCGTCAGATGTGCGACAACAAACTCACGAAAATGGTCACGTTCTTGACGCTTCCGTGTGAAGCCGTTGCGTCGGCTCTGTTACGATGAAGAATCTCGTGAACACGCAGACACACCTGAGCTTTGTTTACTCCCGTAGTATAAGTAGCTTACAATGAAGGGGCCGTCCATTTATGACGTCACGGAAAAAGTGCGCTTTTTGGACACCCTTCCCCTCTAGTCACGGAACGTCGTAATCCCGCCGACTCCCCCCTCCCTCCAGTGACATCACCATTCACCAACCCCCTGGCTGCATTGAAGGTCAATGTAGCGCAGTAAAGTGTCAAAAATTATGAAAAAATCTCGAAAAATTTCAGAGATTGTTAGAAAACGCTGGCTAGAAGTTCAGGAATTAAGAATGCTATGAACAGCATTACAACGCACTTTCATAAGTTTTATGACGTCGCCACAAAAATGGAAAACGGGTAAAAAATCGCATTTTATGCCAACTTGCGCACATGACGTCACTTTCGGCCGTACCCCCTTACCCTACGTCACGAATCGGCATATTTTCCGGTACCCCACCTTCCCACTAAACCGTGACGTCATAAATGGATGGCCCCAAGGCGATTCTTCTGATGTGCGTGGCATCGCTGATCGTTTCTAAGCCATGTTTTAGCACTGAAGAGCAACGTCGGCCTCTTCTTAGTCAGATGTCAAATTGAAGCTAATTAGCAGTAATGCTCTTTCAAACGATCTCTTTCGCACTATCAATTACGTTTCCAGGTTTGACACCGTTTTGCGCAAACCTTACGGACGCACCGTTAGGGACGCACATGCGAATTGAGATCTGGAGTCGCGTTGACTTACATCGACCTAGCTAAATCCTCGGTTATCAGATTTTAAAAACTCTGTTTCCTACTTATACTCTAGACTATGGGCAACTTTCTAGATTGTGTCTTAGGCCAATGTTCCTTAAAACTTACATATAATAGAAAAAGCAGAAACCTACATTACTGATACAGCCTTGCGCGGCAACCTTCTTACGTACAATGAGCCTTTTACAAAGGACGTCCAAGCGGAGGGGGTCCGGGAAAAGTGAAGAAAAAGTGGACGTTTGCGGACAGGGGGAGGGGGTTGGGCCAAAATG
>JAQGBB010000129.1:0-26105 GCA_034691745.1 Prismatolaimus dolichurus
CGACACCGATTTTTCCGAGCTCTTGAACAATGACTTTCGGCGGGTGGTCGAGGTCCACTAGCGATCGCAGCAAAGCATCAACCTTTTTTCGATCCATTTTTCTCACCGGATAACAACTGAATTTGGATTCGGTTTTTTGAAACAAGAAGAGGGGTCATTGTTGTTTGTTTACAAACATCTATCATTTCCAGCAAAATTTGCTTGCATGCTATGACGCGTTATCAAAAAAAGTCTCCGAATCAAAGACGCATCGCACACGAAAAAAGAGCAAATGAATCAATGTCAAGCTCTTCTGACTAGCACAAAAGCCACATGCTGAGCAGAGATTTGTTTTCTGCATGAAAAAATTAGGTTTTGCGACTTAAATTTTTTTTTATTTAAAAAAAGTAAGCAAAATAAGAATTGTTTACCTCCAAAAAGTTTTCTGAACTTTTGCCAACACTGGACTAAAATTCATTGTTTTAGTGCAAAATTATTAGCTTTTGCAACAAAATTTCTTTTTATTTTTGTTGTTGAAAAGGTGTCCAACTCAAAATTGTTTTAAAACTAGTTTTTAAAAGAACGCAAGAAATCCCATTTCTAGAGAAAATGCAACGGAATTCTTAAAATTTTTGTTGAATTTGCAGCCACATGAAAATGAAAAAATTCTTTTGGGATTTTTCAGAAAAAATTAAGTTTTTGAACGAAAAGAAAAGGTATCCAAACCTGTCCGATTTTTATTCTCATCTATCCCCAACGTACAATCATTAACAAGTCGGATGTACCGATCCTCGAGGCCCACTGACGATGTGTGGCAGTGGACCGTCATCACTGATCATGACATCACGTAAACGAGAAAAGAAAATAAATAAATTTTGTGATTTGACCAGCGGGATCTTCTGATCCAACGATGGTAAGCTGGGATCGAACACTGCTGCCGAAGGCATATATCAAAATTCTGAACGCTACGGCTACTAGATTTTTGAAATGGCGTTAGAATGTCCATGAGACGGTTATCAGCGAAGCTTCGTTTCTGTCGGATTACGGGATCTCGAGAGCCAGAGATAACGGGATCCTTTTGGATCACAAAAATTACGTTATGCAAAGTGTCACGGAAATTATGCTTCAAGGCAGTGGGAACATGGTATGATAAAACATTTTGATATTTTAACAGTGAGATCCTGTGATCCAACGATCTCGAGTAAGGATCCAGGACTTTTTTCATAAACGATATATCAGGTCTTCAAAAAGCTGCAATCATACAATTTGTGATTCTGCCGTTGGGTGACTCAAAGGACGATTTCCCAACATGTTGGCATTCTGCAGAAGCGCGGAGTCTTGGGATCCAGGATCAGCTTGGATCCCAAAATTAGAGTTTCTGCAAGTTCAACAGAATCGTGTGGCCAAACTCTAAAACAATAAAAGATATAGAAATTCGTGGACGTACAGCTTGCAGCTTGCTAACATCGGCGATGGCCTGACGCACACAACAGAGGACAAACATGAGACACCGTCGTCATATCTTTGTTGGGCGTCGGCTATTCATGCATTGTGCTCCCATCAAACGCAGTGTAAGGAGGCGCGTCGCCAAGGTTTCAAAAACAAAAAGCAAGGTATGTCTAGCGGACGTTCACACAGCGTATATAACATGTTGAAGATGTTGGAAAATCTTGCAGTTGCGTGTCATAGAGTTTCACTTCTGTAAAAAGTTACGTTTACAAACTTCAGCTCTGGCTTTTTGAAATAACGTTTCTTGATTTTTCTTTCCTTTGATCTTGCTGTGATGCCGATTTCGCGTTGTTTTAAAACTGCATATGCCTGTGTTCGGTTCAGTCTAAAGCCAAAATTCACCGAATGGACACAAGGTCATGTTTCCTTCTTGCGTTCTATCGCAGTCCAAACGCAGATTCACGGTCCGTCGTCGATCGTCCATACCAGCTACCACACGCTATTCAGGCTGGTATGCGCTTTTCTTTTCTTAACTTTCGTCTGTTTGACGATAAGCGACATGCAAGACGCCGTTCGGGCATACGAAAGTGAATCGGGCCAATTCGAAACGCGCATCAGACGTCAGCCGTATCTCAACTTCAGCCACGGCTATTTCGCTCTCGGATGGTTCGTCAAAGATATGTATTCAAGTTTCAACTTTGACGAACTTTTTCGAAATTACTCCCTCGACGAGCTACGGAGATGGAACACAACCGACGAGGAAGTTTTGCCACCAATCGACGCTTGATTCTGGTCGATGCTCCACTTTCTCTTTCACATTCAATTAGCCGAAGACTCTCTCACTGCCTATGCAATGCTACCGCATTATCTCTCAAACAGCTCCTCTAAGCTTCAAGAGCTTCAGCGCCAAAAGCTCCCTAAGACCGTCCTTCAACTCTTCGCGAAGAACCGCATTAGCTTCAGCGTTATGCGTAGGACCGTCTGCGCTCTTCTGTGTCGCTTCGCCTCACCTCGCATACGCCAACAAAGCCTGACGATTGATGATAAACAGATTTGCCTGAAGCAAAACGCCGTTTGGAGCAAACTGCATACGTACCAGTTTCTATATCGTATTCCAGAACATACTTTGAGCGAACTACGAACGTCGGTTCGTCGCCTCGAGTTAGCCATTAAAAGCAGGCGTGCTGAAAACGTTCAAATACAATTTTCGCTATTGTTTAACCGATACGGTACCACGAGCCTTCCGTCGAAAGCACTGACGGGCACCGTTTCAGCTAAGCAACCGTGCTTCGAAGCCCACGTGCAAAAGCGGTTTCCGATTGTTTACGCCTTCCAAAGGCGCAACGGCGTCCCCTGTCGGACGACGCAAGCGAATGACCTGCGAGCGTCATGCGAGCTACGGTGCACCGCGGCGTACCTTGAGCAAATGTGTGGACGAAAGTTGCTGGGACAGCAGGAAGTGTCACCGATAGCTGAAGAGGTGCGCACAGCAGAGGGCAAAGAAAGCGCTTGGATGGACGAGGACTACATCTCGTTTCTAAACAACTGCTCACAGCAGTTTCCCAACGCTTCCAAACTCGAGCTCGTGCAGTGCACGAGAGAATGTGGCGAAGACTCCTGCGAACGAGAAATGCGCGAAAATCTTATAACAAGCGACTGGAATCCACGTGCCTGCAAAACTCATGCCGTCGCTAACGTCAAAGACCGCAGTCTAAGCGTGGCGCAATTTGACGACACAACATTTGGTCGATCGTACGACTACACGTTCACAGAGACCCCGACGACGAATGCGACAGCGCTGGTCTACATCTTCGGTGGAATCCTGAGTAAGGCGTCAGATATTCCTGTGCGTGCACAGCCCAAAACGCCATAAACATGCGTTGTATAGCTAAGAGTTGCCGGTCGAAAACTTTGGCTTTGAGCCTGGGATCAGAGACGTACTGTAGTATTAAATTTGTGCTATAACCAACCTTAGCTTAAATATTGTATCCGCAGATGGGTCTTTCCTGCTATAGGTAATTGGATTGGAGCAACACCATTATCCCTTCTTCATATTGGTAAGATTTTGGGGAAAAAGTAGCTAAAAAATTAGGCATGCAACAAGTCGCATGTACCGATCCTAGATGCCCAATGATGCAAAACGTGTTTTGGACGTCAAATTTGATGTTTCTGATTTCAGTAGTACATAAGTTGGAACTGCTTGAAATACTCTGCAACTACCTGCAAGACTCTCGACCACAATTTTTTGTCAGGGGCTTCGCCCCCGGAACTCTCTTCATCATTGTGTTGCACACGGCTAGGGGGTAGGGGAGGGAAAGGCTACGGTAGAAGGTAAGGGAAGAAGGTAGTTTAAATGATCATCTAGTCGTTCACTAAACTTCAGTTTTTTAGTTTTAGCAGAAAGCCTTTCTGTAACATGCTCTGAAACGTTGGAATACCTTGGAACACCCTGGCACACCATGGAACATAGTCTACCGTGATTCTCTAAACGTCCGGTAACCTTTGATTTTTCCGAAGGGAAGCAGGGGAGCGAAGGGCCAGAGAAGACGGAAAGAGAGAAGGGAGGAGAATTTTGTCTAAACACTTAGCTTCTTACCTTTTATCGCTCGCTCACTGGCAGATGCAAAAAATGCCAACAAGGTGTGGGAGAAGTGGAGCTCGAAACCACGACTTTTGTAAATTATAGTTTTAGCATATTAGTGATTCCGCTTTTTGAAATAATGTTGTACAATAAAGAAGAAAAAGAGTTTACCATAAGCAAGAGCATTGCACATGATAAGTACAGAAAATATCAGGTCATTGCTTAAGCGCTCGACCTTTCAGGAAATCATTCCAACAGCGGCTGTTTGTAAAAATGACATTTCCATCCAGCTTTAGCTTTGCGCAAAAAATATCTAACGATTACGCATTTACAACATCGGACTTCAGAAAATTCCGCACACGGAAAATACCACAAGTAAAAAAGTTACGTCGACACTCTAAAGGACGTGGCATTTTAACGAGCTTCTGATCATTTCCATGCGTCGACGCTAGCTTGCCACGAGCGAGAGCGATAACCTGCGGGAGAAAGCTGCTGCTGTTAGAAATAAAAACGAGATCATTAATTATTTTATAAGCAAAAACCAAGTCAACTTTCAAAAGAACGCCACATAAGCGATCTACCGATTTGAGCCATAATTTCTGATTGCGGATCATCTGAAACATTCCAGCCGCTAGCGCATTTCTTTTAAAAGCTATCATGCTCGCGGACAGACGAAGGGCAGAGCGGCCGTCGAAATAGACACACTGACGTGCGTTAGTGGCCCTAAAAATTCAAAAAAGCTTTTTCAGTGCTAATGTTTGCTGTCTACACCATCTGTAATGTCCGAGGTGTGTTTTGCAAATGTCGCTCGCAGTACGATAAACACGGCGTCCCAAACGAATTAACCGACGAGAGCAATGTGTACTTTTCCTTCGCGCCGAGCGGCATAAAAACATCAGGAGTGAGATTGTTTAGCACTATGTGCATCGCCATGTGTTCGGGAATGCTTCTCATTGACGCAGCAACAATTATGAACGTCTACCTCAACGAAGCGACTGCCGTGAACGTAAAGTTCACAGAATCTTCAACGTCACTGAAAAGCCAGACAATTTGCTTCGACGTAGTCGAACCGAAAAATCCGATGAAGATTCTTGCTGGCGATTGTCAAACATTTCGAAACTCCTCGTGGAGAGCGCAACACGCTTGTCTGGCTGTGCTGACCAGGGCTGAGCAAGCAGTGTTCTTTCCCACACTCTCCTTTCAAAGCTTGAACAACGACGCAATGTTTGAGCGTTGTCGAGAGCTGCTCGAATGCATTTTGAATACAACGGAAAATATCGTCACATCTGTCGGCGTCAAAGTTTGCAGTGAAACTGGAATGCGCTTCTATAGTCTTCTTCGCAAAAGCGCCGCACCTGTTTGCGGCGAAGAGGGTCATCGCTGGATCGGCCCCTATTTGCCATTCAGACCGAGCGTCACACTCTGCTTGGCTTTGCCGGAAGCCATGCAATTGGCGGAAAAAAGTATTTTGACGTTTGCGCGACCTCCGTGCACCGCTTCGCGCAGTGAATGCGAAAGCAACTACATTCACTACTACCAGAGAGGCTACTTGTCCACCGACGGCGAGGGCTCACCTCTGCGTCAGTCGGACAAGGAGATGGCGGTCGCCGATAACGTCATCGGATTCGCACGCACACAAAATGTTGTCAACAGCGTTACCATCACTGGTGTCTACAAGAAGATGAATCTGAGGACTAGTCCTTGCTACGAAGCTAACAAAAAGTTCGACTGCGAGCGAAAATGCTATAACAATTACATTTTTGACCAGTGCCGCTACGATACTGTCTCCTACGGTGGTGCACGACGGTTGGAAGCTGTTCGGAGGGGATTCGAGAAAAGGACACTAAATTGTCTTCGCCGACTTGTTAACTCTACTACAGTTAGGGACGCTTGCTTGCAGCATTGTTCTTTGTTTGATGAAAAATGTCAGCTTACGTACACGCTAACGAGGGCGTTTCACATGCCGAAGAGACCTGCAGTGACTGGAGAAGAATTTGTTGCAACAATTTCAGTGGACCAAAACACTCTGCAGTCTTCGTTCACAGAAGTGCTGGTTTACCCGGAGCTTGAGACCGTTTTCGCGGCAACTGTAGGCTCGCTTGGTATGAGCGGTTGCGCCCTGAGATCGCTGTTGTTGAGCTAGATTGCATCCCCCCTGAAGTTCACTCAATTAACGTAACAATATAGGGCATTACTGGTTGGGCTTGGATTATTCCTGTATCTCTCAAGTTGTGTTTCTCCATTAGCACTCGTCTTTCGTTACCCCTTTTGGCGACCTTTCGCCCCAAGGAAGAGCATGTTTATGGAGAACGTTCAGAGTGCTGTATGCTATCAACAAAAGCTAAATATAGCAGACTTCCATTCTAAACATAGTATTCTAGTGTGTTCCATAGTATTTACGATGTTTTTAATATCGGTGTTGTATAATACCGATGTTTGTATTTGGAAACGCAAGAAAACTTAAGTCGACAAAGCCGAAAAGACATCCTGTCGTTTGATAAAAACACTAGCACATAAGTTTTTGAAGCAAGAGAGAAAAAGAGGCCAGGATTTGCCTATATATATATATATAGAACGAAAAAACAGAAAAAACCAAAAGCGTTGTTTTGGCGAAGAGCTTCTCCTCTTCCCTTCGCACCTTCTCTAATGGCAAGTTGGTGGTACCATTGGGAGATGACGGTACCGTTGGCAAGTTGGCACCTAGCATGAAAAAGGTGCTCCCGCCGTCCGCTAACTTTGGTGGTTGGGGGATAAGGAAAATATGTGGATACAGAGGATAAGGAGTAGTTGAAGATAAGCGGGGATGGGGGTAAATTTCGCCTGACTAGTTAGCTACCCTTTGTCTCACGCCCTTCAAGGCAGGTGCAAAAATCAGTCGCTTGTGAGTTTTTATATATTTTTCATTTTTTGTCCTGAAGGTAGAATAACCCGTAGGAGAGACGAATGGTCATCAACGTTACGTATCGAGTGCGTAGATAAGTTTTTTCCATTTTCTTTAACGCTTTCCCTTGCATGCTGCTTGTCGTGCGACTTCGCCCTTTTCAGCTACGCATTCCCACGCGAGAAGCGAGAAAGTTTAGCATGCAAAGTTGTTTTCTGATTTGCAGACTATACAGGCGGCTATATAATATTGCCGCATTTTCAGCTAATTCCTCATTTTATAGGTCTATGGCTTGGCGGCAGTATGTTCGCACTCTGCCAGCTTTTTCTGCTGCTACTACAATATTGTTGCCGAAGAGTCTCAGACGTAGTGAATCGGAAGCATAGAGGAGTTGCAACCCAAATGGACGATGCTGACGACGAGTTAGACTACAGTCAATCTGTAGCCTCAAATTCACCCGGTGGCCGATGTCATTTGCTAGAAGGCGAAGCTGACAGAGGAGTGAACCAACGGGAAGAAGGCACCGCTTCGAATTGTGAAGGAAGCCCAACCAAAAGACTCTATGTTGCAGAGGAGACGACTTTGGCAACTCTACGTGGCCGAGGCCTTCAGGATAACACGTTTTCGAATCTTCGATTTCCATTCGTTGATTTACGATCAATTATGTGGTTCTTGAACTATGCTTATTACGCTCAGCTATCGTTATCCACGGCTAGCCAACACACGTTGGCACCCAGCACAGATAGTAGCCCAGCTACATTGTTCGTTCTCCGCAACAACTCGAGGGTAGAATGTTTTCCGTTGTCCATGAAGACACGAAGATATTCAACCACTGAGTTGGAAGAACTGGAGTAAAGCTTACGAATTGCCACGTATTGCTCGACTTTTCTGTGCCCATTTTGTAAACTAGCGAGCTTTAAGTAATGGGAAAGCTGCAAAAGCATCCGACCGTACTAGACACACAAAATAGCTTGCACGAAGTTCGAAACACTAAACGCAGGGTTTGTCCAGAGGCACCGTATTTTCATACTAAAGTACAAGTCGGATGTGCCGATCCGTAGTTCCACTTACACGTCGCAAAATTCACAATTTTTAATGCACACCGATTTGCAAACTCCAAATATTTTTTCTAAAGCGTGTTCTGTAACGCGACCTTTCCAAAAACGTCGATCTAACCTTGAAACAACTATTCGCTCCCGTTTAGCCGAACAAAAATACATGACTGGTTTAGAGTCCGAACCAGGGATCGAACCTCGCACCTGCTGGGTGCCTGAATCCACATAGTGTCATGACGTTGCACAGCAAACTTCAGCCAAATCCGTCAAGGCGTTCTCGAGTTATGTTAAAAATAGTTTGAAAATGTGTGCCAGTGAGCCTCAAACTACCGATGACCATCGATGACAACAAATTTTTATGCACATTTTTTGAAAAACTGTGCATCTAATTTAAGAGAGACAAAATAGAGGGAAATTACTTTGACGCTTGAAACCTTTCTGGCAACGATCTGAGCAAGCTGTCATCAAGCTGCCGGAAAAATATGATTAAATATTTTTTTAATTTTCAAGGGACTCCCAACTTTAACGCACTAACAGATTTCTGTATGGGGCGCCATAGCCAGTGGTAAGCTAAGTGTAGAGCCCCCAGGAAAAAAATTGGCTGGAGAAAAGCCGGAAAAAGACATCTTTGCAAAGCGCCGATTAAAAATTTACGGTGAAATTTTTTCCAAATAGTGGACCCTTGACTTCAGTTAAACTAGCCAGGGGTGCTTTGGAATTTCGACCTGGGATAAAAGTGAAAGTGCTTCTGTTGTCTTCAGGTCTTTTTGGTGAGCACGGCAAGCCCTCGCCCGACCCTGTAGTTGTACCGGTTGCACCAATTCCTTTGAAAACACGTCGAAAATTTGTTCGAAGAGCCTAACTGTAATTCTGGCATATGGTTTCGACCCGGACGGTATAGTTTTTAGAAGCACGTAGCAAGCGAAAGAAAGTAGAATGTTGCTGGTCAGATTTGGATTTTCCACCTCTCCCCCCTCCCTTTTCTCCCCCTCGGACGAAAGTTAGAGGACGTCCAGAGGATCACTGTACAGGATCATCCACGAAAACGCTAGAGTACTCAGTGTTCCAAAGTGTTCCAGAATGTAATATGAGGTCAATTTTTTGCATTTTTTTCGTTTACGGCAGCTTAAGTTTCGGCTTCGCCAGCTTATTTGTGTTCTTCTTGACCAGATCTGCAAGACGTACAATGTGACGGAGACAGCAGAAACCACGAAAGCGTGGAGCGCCACCGCTCAGTTTTCGGGTATCCGGCTTGACCGAACTAGTGGCAAGGCTTTCAACATTAAGGTCCTTCAAGTTGATCAAGCCCGTGATGACTGCAACGAGCTGCCGCATGTATAAGTGCGCGAGGAAACTATGTGCTAATGGTAGGCGCCCAATTATACGCGCTTTTTTAGTTTTCGCCCAATGCCTTTCGCCCTGGCGATTTTACTTGTTGCCCTCGTGACCATCGTGTTCTTGGCAGTTACGTCTAATTCCGTCCGAACGTGGTGGGCGATCTGCGCACCTGCTATTGCACGCTTTCGTCGCATACCTACGCACAGAGGTGAAATTTTTGAACTACTCCCGACACATGCCTCCCCTGTATTTGCGCCATTCCCGTATCCCCAGCCGACAAAATTTAGCGGACGCTTAAACGGCTATGATACAGAACGTATCATAGAGTCGTGAAACATCCAGTGTTCCAGGCTGTTCCAGAGTGTTCTACGATGTTCCAGAACATTTCGTATAACTGCGTGGTTGATTTTTTTTATAGCAGGATGCTTTCCGGCTTTGCCGGGTCCACATGTGTTCGAACTCCTGAGTCTGTTTTATTAACACTAACGGAACGCGCAGCCGTTGAGAGTGTTATATCGCGAATCCTCAATCTGTTGTTCACGCGGTGTCGTTTTGTCAATCAGAGAAACACGCAAAACCGTGTGACTGACATGTGCAGCAGTATCACGACAAAAACTAGCTTCAATTATTTCTAGTCACGAATTTCCTGTAAAAGCTATTTATCAAATATTAGTAAAGCCTTACACATAAGGGATAATCCGAAGTGTCACAGAAGGAAGGAATATTGAATTCAGTGCAACATGCTCATGGCTGGAGAGTAGTATTGAAAGCGAAATGAGGAACTAAGATATGGAAAACGTCACAGTCAACGCTACAACACCGTCTGCACTCGCCGTGCTCAACCGCAAGCGCTCGCCACCGGTCGTGGTGTGCTGCCAGTGTTCTCCGTCGTACTGTTCCTATCAGTGGCCGCGTTCGTCGGAAATCTGCTCGTTTTCACGGTCATCGCTGGGAACAGCACGATGCATTCCAACTTCTACCTGTGCACACTTCAGATGACCGCATCCGACATGCTCTTCTCACTCTCGATGGTCGCCTCATCACTACGACACATTCTTTTCACCCTTCTCAATCAGCCTGAAACCAACACGCCGCTCGGTTGCGCCCCGATTTTAACGATTTGCTTTATATTCCAAAACGGGTCGCTCACACAAGGGACGTGCATCGCTCTTGACCGGCTTTTGGCCGTCGCAATGCCGGGTCGCTACCTCGGGTATGAGCACCGTTTAAAAAAATGTTTTCGAATTTTCCTTTCCTTTCTCTTTTCGGTCTCATCAGCATTTTCCTTTTTCTTTCCTTCCGCTACCTTTAGAATTTTCCTTTTCTATTTCCTTCTTCTTTCTAAAAGAGTCCGAAGCTGCGCCACTTTTGCGCTAATGTTCAAGTATTTATGCTCGATATTTGGAGCGTGAATGCAAACACTACCGCGAGCAATAGCGAGCGGAAAAAATATAGAATTTGGTTAAAAGTGGAAGTAATCAAAGAACAAATTTTTGTTTGCGTAAAAAATTGAAAAAAAGAAAATTGAAATTGCGTATTTTTCCTTTTCCTTTGTTTACCCTCAAAATTTTCTTCTCCCTTTTCTTTTCGTTCCAAAAGCATGAAAGGGAAATTAATTTACTTTTTCTTTTATTAAATCACTAGGTATGAGGTCAAGAGACTACAGCTCATCAATGGGGCTGCGTAGATGGTACATCTGGCCTTTTTCTGCGTGATCGTTACGCAGCTGAATCCAGCACCGCTGATTAGCTACTGCGCGCTTGGGCTAATTTGGCTGCCAGAAATGCAGACGGAGTACGGCGTTGAGGGCATCGTATGGCACGTGACAACGATTGGGCTGTATGCGGCGCTGCTCGTCATACTCGTGCGTCGACTGAGGGAAACTCGACATAATGGTGTGGCTTAGTTTTTGCAGTCAAAGCACGACGCCAGATGCCTCGTGTCCAGAAATTCATTTATAAGACTCCATGGTCGATCAAAACAGGTACTGAACAAAAATTCGCTTTCACACCATAAAACCCGAAATTTCTTTTCCCATTGGCCGTTGATTTTGAACACTGAGTTGCTATTGGTCGAACAGGTGCTTTGTTTTGATCGGTCGAATAAAACCCTCAGCTGTGGCGCCAACGAGTTCATTTCACACATTTTCTAGGTCACGATGCTGAAGAGCTGAAATCGAGCGCTCAGTACAAAGCGACGATAACAGGCCTTCTGCTCGTCGGGATGTCGCGATGTTCTTCGTCACCGCGCAAGCGTATCTTTGGGCCACCTCGCTCATCCAGAACCCGACGACGAGGGCCCTCTGGCAACCGTGGTTTGCCGCGATAGACCTCACTGGTTGCCTATCGTCGGTGGCGGTCATCACAGTTCGAACGGCGCAAGTAAACGACGCACTCAAGCGCATCCTGAACTGCGGGTCAGCGTCAAGGTCGACCACGCATTACAGTCACACTGGCGGCACTTCAATCGCAAAGAGCCACACCGCGCGAAATGTCGTGGCGCCTCATATCCAAGCACTGTAGATCGTTCTCAGTGTTATTTGCCCTGCAAGCCGCAAACTCATTAAGAATCGTAATTTAAAAAAGTTGTTGTCCGATAAACGGCCCTACGTTGCGTTTGAGACGAAGTGAACATTCGCGTTCATATTTTTATGGCGTTTTTTGTATACGGCAAGGAGCGAGCGAAAAATAATGGAGGCTTACTGTTCATTCTGAAAAAATCCTCCCCCAATCCCCCTGCGGACAAAAGTTAGCGGACGACGTGAGCAGTCTAGGTGTACCATTGTCAAGTTGGTAGTGCACCATTGGCAAGTTGGCAACTTGCCAATAGTAGACGACAACTTGCCAATGAACGAGGGGTTTGGGGGCCAAGCCCCTCGACAAAAGACATTTTTTCGATAAGCACGCGAGGAAAACCTATGTGCGAATGGTAGGCACCCAATCGTGCGCGCGTTTTTCTCCCTTGCTTCCAAGCTTCTGCCATGGTGTTTTTTTGCATCTTGCCTGAAGCGCGCAGCGCGTAAGCAAAAGGAGGCTTACTGGTCGTTCTGGGATTTCTCTTCCTCTTTCCCCCTCAAAAAATTACATTAAGTAATGGCAGAACATTGCAGAATATTCAGTGTTCGCTGAGCATTTACAAAACCCGTGCAGTTCGTGTTGCGTAGCGTCTTCGCCACGTGTTTTTCATTTTTTTACAAGAGAGAGGAGAAACGCAGTGTGGCGACAAATCGTGGCCTTCTTTTCTCTGCTGCTTCAAAAACTTATGTGCTGGTGTTTTTTGTGAAACGGCAGGATGCCTTTTCGGCTTTGCCGATTTACTCGTGGAACTGATAAGTCCGGTAAAACTAGGAGGAAACATGGCGTGGCGCCATTCATTTTCATTTCAACAAACATCCAAGGCAGGTCTCCACTGATGAGATTAGCGCTGCACGCTTACAGAGAGCTTTCTGTCGTTTTGAAATCACTTTTCTAGATTAGACTTTCGAAACCCGGATCTTGCAAATATGTGTTGCTCTTGTTCAGATATTTTTTCCCACATCTGCTAATTCTGAAGACGGAGAAAAATTTCTTCGCGGACGTGTCCGAACTCATGAGCAGCAGAAAGTCCGCCGCCTTCCCACCCTGCAGCTACGAGTTCTCGGCCAACCTCGACGTAAAGTTTCCACTTCTAATTGTCGTCACACCAACGCTCTGCACGTTCGGCATCGTCGGCAACTTGCTCACCATCCTCGTCTTCTCGCGTCCGCGTCTTCGCTCCACGAGCGCCTGGTACCTCATCTTTCTCGCCGTCAGCGATCTCGGTGTCCTCCTCACCTGCATCTTTCTCTACTCGTTCGAAGCCGTCTTCGAGGCCTACCAGAGTTTCGCGCTCTACCGCGCGTGGTTTGCCTACGCGCAGACGCTCTACGGTCTAAGTTACGTGTTTCAGGTAGGGATTTTAATTCCCGGGGAATCGGGGCCAATCCCCGGGATCCCCTTCCGCCGTCCAAAATTGGTCAAATTTTTGCAAACTCGCAGTCAGAAAATGCTATAAACACCGTGGTGCATGCTCAGAAATTACTGCAGCTTAATTTTAAAGCGTTTAGTGAAGTTTTAGAAAGATTTAGAAAACTACTTAATTTTTTAATAATACAAATGTTTAGAAAAAAGTTAAAAAATGACAATTTTTTTGAAAATTGACCGAAAACGGGTCAAAATTTGTCGGGGAAACGGGGATCCCTGATATCTGGCGAGGATCCCCGGGGGATTAACACTGATGCTAGTTTCAGGTGAACGGCGTCTATCTGACCATCGCCGCCACGATCGATCGATGGGCGTTCTTGCGAACCTCGCGCAAAGCGTCACCACGGCTAACATCAGCGATAATCCTTTTTGTCTTCCTCTTCACCGTTGTGCTAACAGGAACAAAGTTCTTCGAGTTCGCCGTCATCGTGAACGCCAATTGCAGCGGCCGCTTCGGTATGTACGAAATGTCGCCGTCAGCTCTCCTTCGAAATGATCTCTACGCCACCATCTACTCATTGTGGATCTCGACACTCTTCTTCACACTACTCCCCTTCGGTCTTCTGCTCGTCTTCAACGCGCTCATCACGTGGCAGCTAACGCGTTCCACGTCGATCAGCTACGCAGCCGTCGAGGCTACGAAGAACTTCATTATCAGGGTAGTGTGTCGGCGCGTGATCGAGAACATGCGGCGACGACGGCAGAGGGAGACGACGATCGTGCTGCTCGTCGTCGTCGGTGTCTTCGTCGTCTGCAATGTTCCGTCCCTGGTACTCTCGTTGCTCGAGAACTTCGCAAACGACGTTCTTCGCGCGCATCGTTGGGTTTACACGCTCGCACGCGATGTGGTGCACGTGCTCGCGGTCACGAACGCGTCGGTGAACTTTAGCATCTATGTCGTGTTCGGTAAGGAGTTTCGCAAGGAGCTCGTGGTGATGATGAGGACGATGTCGGGGTGGGGGAGATTGAGGCTTCGGAGACGCACCTTGTATGGGGTGGAGTTAAAACACGCTGGCGTCGATGTTCGACGTGTTCACGTTCAGCCGAATGGACCGACGCGCAGATTTAGCTTTGAGATGGCGGTGGCTAATGGGCTGCTCGACTCCACCGACTGCGCGGGGTCGACGACGTCAGTTGCGCTTGTGGTGGGCGTTCGTTCAGCCTACGATGTCCAGTGGCTCTATCACCTCTTTTAGCTAGTCCATAAGTAATGAGTAAATATTCGGAAATTTGAGGAAAAAGATGAGCAAAATTGAGGAAAATGTTGCAGTTGGTGACATATTTCCACTCTTGCTGGTTCGAGTACGCGCTAGAAATTCATCGGTCAAACCTTTCTGTACTTGTCTTGGCATTGACTGAAAGTTTGCCTGAGTACAGCTGTGTCTGCGCACAGCTTAGCAAATTTGGCCGAAAAACGATGTTTCGCCTTTATGTGGTGCAGAAAACCAGAAAAGCTATGTATGCAATGCCGTGAACATAAAATTGTTAGCTCAATAAAAAATTTATCGCCAAGAAGACCTCATTCGTGACGTACCGATTATCGAAGGCCACTTTAACCGGTTTTACTAACGCAGTAAAACCGGTTAAAAACCAGGTAAGACATAGAATGTTATGCTGGACCATGAGGTTTGAAAAAAAAATGCAACTACATTTCGCATGTGTTACGCATCTATGCAATAGTAATCATACAAGTTTTGCAAACTGCGAATAGCACGCTTAATTATTTTGTTGATGTCACCCAGCCAGATAGCAAATCTGTAAATGGCACGCTAAATCGGTTGCTAATGTCGCCAAGCTAGAATGCATCTTGTACGTCGAGTAACACTAATGTGGAGAAATCTCCGGCGTTTTCGCCGGCGAAATGGCGAAATCACTAGCGTTTTCCCGGCGAAACGGCGAAAACGCCGGAGATTTCGCTGGCGAAATAGCGAAAACGCCGGAGATTTCGCCTTTCTCCATATTTGTGTTACTCGACGGTAGTGAGATGCAAGGCAAATTGCAAATAAATATATGCAACTATACTCAGACATCTGCGCAAATATTCAAACATCACGCTAAGTTGGTTTGCTAATGTCACCATATCACTCTCAAAAATGAGCGACCATAAACGATGTCAACCACAAGATCAACGTTTTGACACTTTTTAATGGTCGGTTACCAACTGCCAATGTTAGACTGCCAGCAGAAGGCCGCCAATCTGCCAACGGAAAGATGCCAACCTGTCAATGGTAGAGGGCTTATTTTCAATGAGCCTTCGGGCAGTTCCCCAGAGCGTAAGGTTTTGGCCACTTGCTATAGATATCACCATGTTTGCAACACACAAAGTTTACGGTATGCAGCTGTATTTGACTGTATGATTTTATGTGCAATGCTGCGTTTGGTAATAAATTCTTATAGCAAAGGTTATCCACAGAGATTCCCCGAAGCCTAATTAATGTCAGTGTGTTTCTGCTACCGTAGCTTCTTATCGCTGCATGAATTGCACGCGAACCAAGCTATCGATAGCAGCGGGCGCTAAATGTGGTGTTTAGACCTGAGACCGATAGTATTCACTGTTCCCCTACCGAACTGCATAAACAATACAGAAACGCGACAGAAACCGGAAAATTCGCGTTAACGGTTTATATATGGTCCACAAACGGTCTAGAAACAGCTTAAAAATGGCACGTTCGTATTGACCGTTTCTCGACCATTTCTGGACCATATATGGACCGTTTGTACAAAATTGCCGGTTTCTATCGCGTTTCTGCACTATTTATGCAGTTCTGTGGGAAACAGTGATTGTGTCGAAAGGTGCAAGCACTCCCTTTCATTGTGTCCTAGGATTGCGGATTTGCGCAGCCGGATTTTCCTCGGCAGTCGAGGCCCCTAGTAACGATTCCTGATCTGATTTCCCGAGTTTGTGGCGCTGGCGAAAGGCATACCCTCGTTACCATATGGCGTTAGCGGAGCGCGATGTAAATGTCGCAGGCTGTCGAGGTAAGACATGGTTGGTTTTTCACTTTACTTTTCCTCCATACATACTCATTATTTCAGATTGCAATATTTCCTTCGCCAGCTTTGAGCAGTTCAGCGCACACGCTGTTGAGCACTTTCCGAGCAAATTCTACATTTGCTCACAAGAAGATGAGAAAGAAAGCGCGTGTTTCGAGAACGAGAGCGTGGATTTCACTGACGCCCACTCCTGCGAGATGAATGGCGATGGCCAGACTTCGTCGGTGACCATATGCCATTGTCGGGAGTGCGGAGACGAGTTCGTTGACGATGGTGAACTGCAAAAGCATTTGATTGCACACGAAGCGGCTTTGACGATGACGGAGGAACAAACTTGCTTCATTTGCGGCGAGGTGAGCGAGGAAATACTACAGCTTTATGCCTCAAATTTAATAATGACGCACGTCACTGTGCCTTACGCGATCGGAAGTGTTTGTCTGCCCGTCGTTGTGACTTTGGATCGAAGAGGGCTAGTGGATTACTGTTTTTCTGTAGATACCTTGGGGGCGAATAGGAATTTATTTTCATAGAAATTCTCTCCTCGAGAACGGTCCACAAGGTCCACTTCCACATGTATTTTGCTTGTTTTGCGCATAAGTCGAGACTGCGTGCACGGCTTTGGCTGAACTTTTGCATCTACACTCCGTCATGGTGTGTTCGTGAAATAGTGTTTGGTGGTTGCAGTTCCGTTTCCATCATGGTGTACTCTTGAAATGCACCGTCATCGATGGGTTTAGGCGCATTGGCACATGTGATATTAATTGCCTTGGTTATAACTCCAGAATGCGTTAGCAGATTTGCATGTGCACTCCATCATGGTGTACGTTATTAATAAGTATCGCATATCCATATGTAAGTACCTCTTTGGACTGCATGCCCCAAATTTCACAACCAGTTTTCTCTAGATCGGCTGAACCAGTTTCGGATTCCAAGGTGTCAAAATATCAGGAAAAATAACTGGCAACATTTTGACACTTTGGAATACAAAACTGGTTTAGCCAATCTCGAAAAAAGAGGTACTCACTTACTGGACATACGATAGTTTTTGACCCATTGGCACACTGCATCAATGGACCTCGAGGATCAGTACATCCGACTTGTTAGTAACTTGTCTGACGAATCTTACTGTAGCGCCTTTCGTATAGGTATTTCCAACGACTTTCCAGCTCAACAGCCATTCCGGAACTCACATGGGCGCACGTTATCATTGTTCCGTTTGTGGTCGCTGTTTTCTGGTAAGCATCTTCCATCTGTGTATTGTACATACGTTGTGCTTTTCTATTATTCACTGCTTTTTGTTTCAAGTTAAAACGCGACCTTCTCGTGCACAAAGCGGGCAACGAATGTTGCCCAACTGACGGTGCAGTGCCCGTCGGTGATTCCCCTACCGCATCTCCATCAATCGCCCGTTCGATGCGGCTCCCCGCCAGTGGGCGTTCGACGAATAACTCGCCGATCGCGTTCGTCACTGATCTACCCTCATCTCCTCATCCTACGTCGAGAGAGGAGCACATTGACGGTGGATGTCTCTCCTCAAATGAGTACCTCGACGAGTTACTCGAAGATGTTCTTGCACAAACGCGCCGTAAACGCGGGGCTGAAACGTTAGCGATTAAAGCGGTTGCTGGTGGCAACGCGACAAAGAAGCCGCATTGCACTCCGACAGCTCCGTCAAGGCTTGCTGTCCCGTCGGAGCGGACGGCCACGCCGACTTTGGTCGAGCCGGCGAGTCACTCACCGAGGGTGGACGAGGAGAAGAAACCATGTGGTGACTTTTCTTCTTCTTCGTCGACGTCGTCAGCTTTCGTTGCACCTCCTTCGCCGCCATCCGCCGCTTCGAATTCGACGGGTACTGATGGCGAACTCCCTTCACGTGAGCCATTGTCGCTTGGGGTTCCGTTCTCGACTGCAGCTGCTGCGATGCTTCTTCAACTCCAGGCTGGACTCTTGCCCGTCATCTTCGCTACGGCGGCGCCATCTTCGGCTGTGCCGACGGCGTTTTTACGACAGAAGGTGTCCGCCGCTTCTGCCGAGCAGCGCTGCGAAGAGCGCCCAAGTGGCGATGCAGCTCCGCATACTGAGGACTGCCGCGACGGTGCGGCGCCGTTGAGAAACGACTACATTGAGGACTTGATTGATCAGAACGTTCGCAAGTATGCGCGAGGTACGCGGCAGCTTGTAATGCACGCTCAGACGAACGGTTAGTTGAAGAAGGACCAGTGGCGGCGACATTAGACGAGGCCTGGGTGCAAGCACGCTTTCGAGTGTTTGATTCGTATGCGCATTTATGAAGCACGTCTGGCGCAGTGAATGTGCTTGTTTGTTAACTACTCTGCAGTCACAACCGGTACGGGTACTGCATATACGAGTACGTATATTGGACTTGTGTTTTCAGTTTCACGATGTAAGAGGCATCAAAAGTTGTAAGGGTATACGTTTGACACTGCTTAAAAAACTGTTTTGAAACTATCGCATGTTGCATGTCGTTCTGTTTTTTCATAATAGTGCGTATGCTAACGTACGTGCTCTGTCATGATCTTGTGAGTTGAACTTTATTACGAGGTGTGTAGTGTAAATGGCTGCGCGAGGACTAGCGCGGGATGACTTTGTAAAATAAAAGCGCACTGACTCGATCTTGAGAAAATTCGTTTGGAAGTTTGAAGTTGCCCGGCGGCTTTGAAACGTACTGTCGCAGTTGACGCCGTGGTGAGCTACGTAGCACGCACATGATAAACCACAACATCATTTGTGTACGTACTGTACGTAAAGATGGTCAGTGCATGCTCACTCGTGTATGTCGTGCAGGTATTACGCAGGAATTGCTTTCAGCTAGTGCTCTTTTTCACTGAACATTTTCTGCATCTTTGCTCTTTTGTTAATAGTATTATTTGACGAGTTGTTACACTCGTTGCCTAGGTTTTGTTTTTGGCGCAAAGCCCACTGCGTGATGTGCGTTTCCTTGCATTCAAAACAGGTAAAACGTTTTTTACTTCCTTGATCTCGTCGGCTTGGACGATTACGAAAGCTGAGATCAGACAGTCACGTGATGGTATTACGATCGTGTTACACATAAGATCGTCTTGCCTAGCGTGTTTCCTTGCGAGGCATGCGTCTTGAGTCTTCAGTCTTCAGAGAAATTGATGCGTGCCTGCTCGTACGTGTATGCGCACATGTACATCGAAGATGGAAAATGACTAAATAGGTATGAGTGCATGAAGAGGTGCATATACGCGATTTGTGTTGTGTTCTGCCTCACCGATCGATGCGGATTCCTCTCGGGCACTCACTCGCCCGCGTATGAATGCCCTTTTGAGAAAGAGTCTTGAGATGTTATGAAGCGGCCCGCCCGACGCTATTTTGCTCCGAGGGAAAGCATGTAAAATGGTGGCCTAGTGCAGCGCGCGGGTATGTTAGCTAGGGTCGCAAGGCTTGTGGGTACTCAGCTCGCAAACCGCCGTGTACCTACTGATCCCTCCGCCTCAGCACGCTCAGACGTTATATACTAAAAGAAATAGCCAGCTACTTGCCGCTGGTGCGTTGTGCGACATTCACAGACAAGCCTTTCCTGCCGGCTGGCTGGCTGCCGCACGGCGTACATGGAGTCGTTAAAAACAAACGACAATTCGCCCGCAGGCTAATCGGGAGACTCGATCATTTGCTTTGCCTTCAATCAGTCATGTGTCTCAGTTGGCAGAGCACGCGTTTGCGTTAAACTTGCCCGACGGCTGTCTGCGCAGAATGCATGCGGGGCGGCAAACGAAGGAAGGACGGCACAGCGTGCTTGCCATCTTCCTGCACACCGACGGCGTTTGTTCGCTCACGCAAGGGAGAAAGTTTCCGCCAACGGCATATATTCTTAACGGATGCCATGCAGGGATGCACGTACAGCACGTATACAACATTAAGTTGAGTTCTGCATAACGTATTGAGAGGGATCATATTCCAAAACAAACTACGTCGTCTCGCATCGATGCATGCGACCAGGCATCAGTTTATCACAGAGCAAGACTACCAAAGACTGAAACACATGAACAGATTGTTATTTGATTCCCAGGCCTAGGGTAGGGTCCCTTCCGGCCACGGCACTTGTCGGAAGTTGACTTCATGCAGGTTTGGCCAGCCTGTGGCACCGGCGGGGCGCTTCTGCTCGGTTTTACCACGAGACCACCTGCAAGGGGAAAACGTCAGGTGGAACTATCACGTGTCTCAGAAGTCCTTGTACGTTGGCCGGTTTTCTCGAGACTGGCTGAACATGGAGCGTGCGTCACGTCAAAATACGTCAAAATAACGGCCAAATTGTGGCCATTATTTTGGTACGTTGGAGCCCGGTGCATGTTCAGCCAGTCTGAAGAAAACCGGCCAACGTACAAGGACTTTTGGGACACGTGATAGTCTACCTGACCGCGAACCCCAAACGCGGTTTCCCTGGCCGCACTGGGTCGGGAAAGGGAATACATGAACAGATACATCGGCACAACGCACAATAGACACATAGATTAAAGCATTCGAATACACTAAAGATCTTCATTCTTTCCACACAAACAATATTGTGCATGACTTCACAAAATAGACGTGATGCCTTCCCAATCCCTCGCTGCATTCCACCGAACACATCGGAGAGAATCTTCAGCATCCGCAGCAACACTGCTATGAAGCACGCGGCTTCTTCTGCGCCTCCAACATCTCGAGTCGAAGCTTCGCTCGCTCAGCATCAAGCTTCAGCTCAAAAGTCTCATTCCTAAGCCGCTCGACAGAAGCGGAGAGCAAATTCGTCTCTTTCGTCTTTGCGTGCACGAGGTCATTCGCGTGCTCAAGTCTCGTTCTCAACTCGGCGACGCTCGAAACGACCGCGTCTGCACTCTCTATCTTCGACCTAAATAAAAGCAAGGGAACACAAGTTATATTGTAGCTGGTCCGACAACGATCGTGCACGAGAACAATGTTGGACAGATGAAGCAAAGAGTAAACACAAAACTGTTAGACTACATTACTACACGTGCGCATGTACTGTACATAACGTAACGTACGCGATTGCATTCAGCTCTTTCGCCATTCGATTTCGCTCAAGCGTCAACGCCTTCTCGCGCTGCACACACTCGGCTAGCTCGGCCCTGTGGCGCAATGCCGTCTCGGCTGCTTCCTTCTGCATTGTACGGAGTCGTTCCTCCAACGCAGCTCTAAACATATATAGTGTACATACGACGTATGCAGGAACACGAACCGCTCATTCATGCGCGAACGAACGGCTTTTGCTCGAGCATCGTCATGAAAAGTCATACATCTCTACGTGTCTGCACGTTCTTTGCACATGCACGCTCCCACTAACTTTTCCGTCTCGACCTTTCGCTGGCGCTCGGTAGACTCTCTCCGGAGATCGTCGATGGCGTTCGAGTGCTCCAGCACGGCGGCCGCTAACCGCTGCTGGTATGACTTAGCCATCGCTTCGAGCGTGCTCACCTTCAGCTTTAACTCTACAACAGTAAGATGTATGCACTGTATGTATGTACAAAGCACGTGTACGTTACACACTATAAGCATGCACTAACCACTGCAAACACTGCTGCCGGGTAGGTACAAACCGGAATTTGCTGCTTCCGCTCCATCCAGGCGTCTTCGTTGCAAAGCTTCGCGTGTGCTAAACTCTGTCTCGAGCCGGTGTGCTTCCGCGTTGGCCTTTTCTTGCAACGATTGCTTGTCAAGCTGCAAGCTGAGGATGTCTGCTTCGAGTCGCGATACAGCGAGTTGACGTTCGCCAAGCTCGCTGCGCAGCTGCTCGCACAGCTCAGACGTCGATTGAGCTTGACGCAACAAGCTATCTTTCTCCACCTAATTAGCAGGCACCAAGTATACGGCTAGACCCAGCCCACAAACAAGAAATAAACCTGGAGCAGCGAAAGTTGAAGTGACAGTGCTCGGCGCTTGTCAACTTCGTCGCGAAGCTCTAGTTGCAGCTCTTCACGGCTACGCTCCATGCTAACTCGCAGCTCGTCGATGCAGTCTTCCAACCCTTGCACCTTAGCTAGCGCATCCCTGAGTTCATCGTGATCAGCGGGTGGTTTCTCAGAAAGCCGAGCCACTTCTTGCTCCAGTTGTGCGTTCTTTGCGCGAATTCTCTGCATCTAAACGTGAAACATTTGTCGCCTACCACATAAAACACTTCATGCTTTCACTAACTTCCGTTGTCAAAAGCTTTTTCTCGGTATCAGACTCCGATCGTCGATAGAGAAATTCGGTAAGAAGCAACAATTGAGTTTTGTCGCGTCGAGTATCGAAAAGCTCGCGCGACAATCGCTCCAATAAGGCAGACGCGTCGTTATACTCAGACTGCATAATAATTTCAATAAACTTGAAACTGAAGATAAAAGAAACTTTTATCTTTTCAGGCAAAGAAATGTTTCGTGAACTTCCAAAGGGTACTAGCGAGGGGCCTAGACTATGGGTGTGTAACATGAAGAAAATTCGCAGCGAAATATCGTATGTTTACCATGGGAATTTCGCTGCGAATTTTCTTTATGTTACACACCCTATTTCCAGAAGGAAAATCCATGTTTCTTCCGACAAACCGCCGGCCAATGGGAATAGGGTACTACCGAGGTTCTGACCATAAATGTTGCCTCAATGCAAGACATGGCATTTGTGCACTTTAGCTTCATGTAAAAGCTTAGACTTAAGACCAAGATGAAAGCTTAGGCAAACATGAATAACGCAGAGGCAGAGAACGTTCATTTGCACTGCGACGGAAGCAACACTCCATATTGCGCATAAGTGGCGATTTTTTCGAAGAATAAGAAAATTTTGCTGACATCAAAAAAGCCCTGACCAGTCACGTGACTTTTGTCGGAAGAAAAAAGATTTTTGTCGGAAAAAAATTTGGCGCAAAAATTTTGCGTCGCTCCACAAACTAAGGAGATAGGATATCACATAAAGATACCATTGTTGCACTCTCCGCATTAGACTCAAAAGGTAGCCGCAAAACCGCAATAAAAAATGGCCCGGCGCCAAGCTCAAATACAAATTTTGACGCAAAAGCAAGCATATCTGCGACTTTGACGACAGATTTCGATCGATACAGGCAGCGAGGCTGAGCGATATGTAAACAGCGCATTGTGGAGTCTGTGAATGGAAAGAATGCAAAGGCTCGAAAAAAAGGTGCGCAGTCGGTTCGATTAAAAAACGCTCTATATTAGCGGCTTATTTTCGGATGATCACTTCATTACTCTGTTTGAGTTGCTGCAACGGTTGCTAACGAATTTTAAATACGCAATAAGCACAAGCAAAAACATTGGCCCACTTTTATTCTGCAAGGAGACAGCAAATACGCAATCACCGTAACAATAGTAATAAGGAAATGGTCCGCATCAAAATGCTCAATGAGCGCCAGTCGCCAAGTGACGACATCCCGCAGCCGCTGCCAACACTCCGACTCGGTTGCCGGCACGCGAAGGTGAACGCGCTGGGGTTCCAAAATGTAGTGCACGTACGATAAAATTTTGCTTAATCATCGAAATCACGAAGTCCGAAAGTCGATTTACTGTTGTTGGCTGGCGACGGACTGTGCGTTCTAAAGTGAGAAAGCGTGCCAAATCAGTTTGTTTGAACCATGGCACAGCTCTGCTTCGGCGTATGTACGTACGTAGTAGATCGATTGGACATGGTTTTTACCTTGCGCTTCATCACTGGCCACGAAGCAGGAATGGGAGCGTTAGCAACACCGGGAATCGAAGCTCCAGCCGGGTATGGGAATGGGTACGGATTTGGTGGGTAGTACGGGTAGAACCAAGTTTGTGGGCGCCACGCAGCACCGTATGTTGACCCTGCAAAATGCAAGCAGGTGGAGAACTGCTAGCTGGGCGTCACGTGATGGTGAAAAGCGGAAAAGACCAGACAGCACTTACAAACTGGACAGCAGTTATACGGCCCAATGTCGACAGAGTTGACGGCGTAGCAGTACGATTGCGGTGGGCACTGTGGCCACGGCCGTTTTGCATCACAGGCGCGTCCGAGTGACGCTCCGCCGGGGCAGGCACCTTGGGTGATCGTTGTTACTTGATTGACAATCGCCTGCGGGACTTGATTGTACACTGGAACTTGACGCTTCGATCGAAGCTCTATTAATTAAAAACGCGACAATTAGTATACTCAGCAACGTGACCTGTATGCATGAAACACGCACCTTCTTCGGACAAGTCTTCGCTAGCAGCCACATCGACTGGAGCACTGTGCACCGCAATGGCCGATGCAAGCAGCAGCAGAATCGCCGATTGATAGCGCAACATCTTCGTTGAGTGCGAGCAAGGAATATTCAGCTGATGAACTGTTGCAACAACTCTCAAACTGAGTAATGAAGTGATCGTCCGAAAATCAACCGCTCATATAGAGCAATTTTTTAATCGATCAGCTGTCCGACTGCGCGCCTTTTTTCGAGTCTCTGCATTCTTTCCATTCATAGCGCCCACAATGCACTGTTTACATATCGCTCAGAGTCTCGCTGTTTCTATCGATCGAAACCTGTCGTCGGCGTCGAGATATCAGAAAGTAGTGACCAGCCGACCAGTTGTGGCATCGCACCACTGCTGCAGCCATCGCCTAGGACAGTGAGGTAGTTGAAGGTACGTAGACGATCTCGGTGACGCAACGGCGGCCAGAGCTGGACATCTCGAGTGGAAAAAAAAAGAATTCATATTCAAGTCTCATTCATCACCGATCGTGTCTCCCATTATAAAGCGCGATTGTACACAGATAAATATGACAGTGGCCACAGTCACGAACGGACAACGCAACCAAGTTCCTTTCTGTTAGTATAGTTGTATAGAATGTGAAATATCGTGCGGTATTAATTTATTCAAGACCACATCACGACGCACTAGCGATAATCCGATGTGAGTAGCCAACTTGTATCTGATCCGCGAGCCAGGTCACCCGTACAAGATGAAACTTGTACATTACGTTACACTATAACGAACCCAAGATGTTTTCACACTTTGAATACGCCGAAGTCGACGCGCATGAATTCTAATCGTGCGTTAGTCTATCCTATCGCCTAAATAGTCGCGGCTGCCGTTAATCGGGGCACTCAATATCCTAAACTATGTCATGTCATGGCTATGAGAAGCAAACAACTGGCCAAATCAAACGAAGCTAATTCAACTGCCTGCCATCTCGCCTCTCTTCCTCCTTCCTTCCTGCATGGCTGCTTTCCTGCCCCTCTTCCTCCTTCTGGCCTGCTGCCCCTTCTTCCTTCCTGGCTGTGTGACTGGCAGCGAGCCTTCTATCCTGACTTCCGGCCAGTATGGTTGCCTGACTGCCAGCCTGTATCAGGGTTCGGACAAAATTTTAGTTTTCAAAATAACTGATAAAAACTGATAAAAAACTGATGCCTTGGCGAAAAAAACTGAGGAACAAAAGCCTCCAAACTCACATAAAAGACGTTTATTTTGCTTTGTGCGTCAATCGTCATCGCATAACAGTGCACCCAATCGTTACCGTCCCAGTATTCTAGATCAGACCGTTCACTTTTTCGATGACAACTGCTTCTCGAGGCGCTCAATGTTAGCCTCTGCCTCAAGCCTGTCTGTCTCGTAGTCCTTCTCGATTGGGTAAACTTTTGCCTGTTCACTTTCGATCTCCTCGCGAATTCGCTTCTTGGTCTTCGCTTCTTCTACCTCGCGAGCCGTGGTCTCCGTTTCTTTAACTCCGTGCTCCCAAGCATGCTTGCCGAGCGTTACGCAAGAGTTCGTCGTCGACGTCGCAACTCAGCTCATCGTTCACCAGTTTCTCAACCTGTTTTGTCGTTTGCATCCACTGTCCAACTCGTCTTTACGAGACTC